>CCAG010011983.1:0-147427 GCA_001077435.1 Glossina morsitans morsitans
ATAATAATAATAATAATAATAATAATAATAATAATAATAAAAGCCGAAAGCCGTAGATGCCAGTGCTTTGAGACTTTAGTCTTAGAATTTATTTTCTGGTAAAATTTATAATAATAACAATAATAATAACAATAACATTAAACTCATGGAAATTTATTTAAGGGATTTTATTAAAAATAGTTCGTTTATACGAAAAAATAACTAAATAGTTGCATGCTTACCACAACTTCTCTGAAACGTTAATCAATCGTCATTTGTAAGGGTGACCAGATTTCTCTTTTAAAAATGTCAAAATTAATTAAAGCGTTTTTCGGCAAATTAAATTTTGCTTGACTTCTAATAAAGCCGGTATAAATTAATTAAAACAAATTCAACGCAGACGTTACGGCCGTAATTAATATAAATCAAATCAATGCGAAATACATGACAGGCATATAATGTGAGCAAGTCCTTCGAGTAAACTAAAATCGTAGGTAAAGCTTCCAGAAATCAAAATCAAAAACGAAAACACGGATATACTGTTACGTACTAACTAAAGCGTCAGTTGAAAAAGCTATCAATTAATTATCATTTTGGCCGCTTAATCAATTTTTAATGTAAAGTAAATCCGAATAAAGTGCTGGTTAGGGCAGCACAGTTTTTAAATAACAATAACAATAACAATAACAATAACAATAATGAAAAAACAATTAATTAATTTAAATATTCATACAAATCTGTTTAAACATGAAAGCGTATGCATATATACTTATGTATAATGCCTACATAAACATAAATTAAAATCTGCCTATTTGTAGATATGAGTGCAAGCTTTATGTATGCATGTATGTATGTATGTATAAAGTGAATTGCTGTCAGCAATCATAATAAGCATGTATTTATGCGTTTGCTATATGTTCAACATGTGCTTATCAAAAGTCGTTTGCATACACACATTGACACGCACTTCACTTAACATTATCGTTGTTGACAAACACTCAACGTCAGTTACACTCTAATAATTCTTTTTTTCCCAAAATTATACTTAATCCCCTACATGCACTTATATGGGATCTCTGTTATCCTCCCTTAGCAAAAAAAGTTTAATAAACAAAAAAAAAAAAATGCTTTATTAAAAGCAGAAATTGTTATGAAATTGTGGAAAAGTTGTTGTTGTTGTTTTTGTTATTGCTGTTGTTAAATTATTGTTTTGCTGTTTTTCTTTCTTTTCAAATATTAGAAGATAATTTCTATCGCAAAATATATGTCAAATGCAGGCAGGCATTACGAGCGGAAGTGGATTAGAAAGTAAGTAGAAGGAATATAAGAAGATGGCAGTGAGCACAAGTTCCACACTCCCACAGTGTTTATTTGATTGAAAAATTGGCACTTAAGCCGATTTGAGTCAAGCGAAGAGAAGAAATGACTGCAGTGATATGTAAATTTGTTTAAATCCTAAGAGATTAAAAAGCACTTGAAGAATACAAAATTTTAAGCAGAAAATATATGTAGGGGAACGATAATAAATAACAAATAAATAATATTTTTGACTTTGTAAAGAAAATTTAAATCACTTCTTAAATCTATTAAGCATCATATCTTGGATGCAATGCATTGTTATTTCAAAATTATTTTCTCGAATACGCAGTACGCAGTTGCTTTAAACAAGATTGCCCCTATTCAGCGTTTCTTCAAAGATTTTGTATCACAAATTTAAAAAGTTAATAACACAAAAGAAAAGATAGCACAGTATAAAAAGCGAACTACGTAGTCGACTATGATCATTCCTTTTATACACATAAGCTTGTTAGCAACACGTCCCATTAAAGCGGCTTAATATCATGGTTTAATTCTATTCAATTTGAATTTCTAATTAAAGCAACAAAAAACTTTTAAAAAAGTTGTACGGAGAGCTTGCTTAGAAAACTACACGATTTGAAATTGCTTTTGCCAGTACATGTATTTCTGTCTTCGTTACGTAGGTACTTAAGATGCTTTCTTAAAACAGCGCTGTTCGATTCGATTCAATGAAGATTGGAAAGCTTTTCGGACGAGAAATGAGATAAATATCAATATCATTATTTTCCACCGTGTCTAGCTTGCCATACGTAGCTTAAATTATACTGACTTTCGGTGAAGCTGCACTGGGACGCAGTAAATCGTCTTCTCTTTCTTATTTTGGTGCGGACCATAACTCAGTGATTGCAAAACTTGCAAACGATTGTTGCGCAGAGTTGCTATGAGCCCTACGAGAGCTCAGTACAACTAGGGTGGCTTCAATGCCGCCTTGTCGTTCGCTCGGATAAAATCCTATTTATCTGCAATGCTATAAAAACCGGTTACGACATCGCAAAAAATACCCAAATTTTACGTTTAGACATAAGAGCCCAGAAATACAAGGCATTCAGCGTAATATAAATTGTGTTTCTAATATTATCTCATAAAACTGAGTCTTTCCGTAAGTTAGGTCACTACAAAATATCGAAATGTATGAGTCCCAAACTTTAAAATTCGGTCGATGTACATGGAAACTGAAATATCAGAAGCCTTTCTTTTGATATTTACCGAAGACAAATTTATGGTCGAACAATTTTGAATAATTTTCAATACTTCGACAACAATAGACGACACTGTCCCAGTTCCCAAACACAGAATATCATCTTCTTGCCAAAGCGTTTCAACCTCGCAGCCGATGCGCATGATATGCCTGGACCTACCCATGTATTTTTACCCGTAGCATACTTAAAATAGGTTCAATTTTCATCTCAAACAAGAATGCCGTGCAAAGAAGGTTTCCTTTGCGTAGTTCGATCAAAAAAAAAAAAAACGCTACCGCTGTGGGTTGTATGCAGGCAAACAAACATTCATGGTGTTACGACCGCGTAGTGATGCCAGATGTTCAAGATGTAAAGAAAATCAACTTTAGACATGTACATCCTTCACAGATAATGTTAAGGCCATCTGATATCATCTTTATATTATATTATCTATATACCGTAGGTAATGCAATTTTTTTTAGCTTCCTTTTAAGTCGGATTTGCCTGCCTATATGAAACATTTTTCACTTATCCGAAATGTTTCTAAAGCATGTTGGCCTACAAATGGCATCATGGCGCTTGGGGTTTCAATTTGCCGAAGGTGTCATTGCCCCATAGTCGCATTGTTGTTTTAGTCGAATAGCACCGAATTCATAATCAGATAGAAATGTTTTTATTAATGGAGGTTCTGGTTTGGGCCTTTTCCACTAAAATAAAACTGCAAATTCAAGCAATAGATAACCGGAGTACACCCTTTCTGCCGATCTGCACTTCCTGCAGATCGCTGTAATCCAGCATGAATGAGATAATTCCTGCTTGTAGCCATCCAAATATGCTTTTAATAAATATCATACTTATACTCGCATAAGCTGACATAGTTACTCTCCTATCTTCATTTTCTAATAAACGAAAATTAAAGGGTTTGCTTAACAATGGTAACAATTCATTTGCCAGCAGTTATAATACAACTTGAAAGACTTACAGTAATGAAGCGAATCGGAAAAAGGAAGAGTCAGAGGGCGAAAATTCAGAATCGGATTCCTTCCAACAACAACGTAAGAGAAAAGGCAGTGAGGAACAACAAAAAACAGCATCTACAAGTTTTGTACCAGCCGTAAGAAATCCTTTTGCCGAAGCCTCTGAGAAAACCAAAGGTGTCTATATGAATATGGTGGAGATCTTTAGGGAGCGTGATATACGCCGCAGAAACCATGTTGAATTTATTTACCCAGCCATGAAGCACAGACTCATTTGAGTACATTTACTTTGCTGTTTGTATTTTTGAGACCCGTTTTGAATTGTGAGAGTTTTGCTATATAAGCTGAACTATTCTAAGACCATAAAAATATCCCAGGATCATGTTAAAATATTTCTAAGACGTTGAGGAGTTGAACGCGACCTCGACGTCAGTAAACGCTTTGCGTTACTATTCGTTGTTCTAAGTTAGTAGTGGTTGTTTCGATTTGCGACTGCAACGCAAAGTGGCTGTAAATTGAAAGGAGAATAAGTTGCGACCAAAACAAACCAACTTACAAGCAGCTGAGCCAAAAGAAGAATTTTATATTTAGAAAGATAAGTAAATTAATCCTTTCCTTTCACTTTTTGCTCCAATTGTCTAATTAATACACTTAATTACTATATATATACTATATACTATATTATACTAAAGCTCGTAATTAATTGTGTGTCACCTGTTTTGATGTTTTGGTATATAAAAGTTAGTATTAAATTCTTTTTTTCAAACTATAGTGAAGTTTTCGTATTTTTTAAGATCGATTTTCATGGAAATGCGGAAAAGCAGATACGATCCAACGTGCGATCCGATGTGCAGGCCTTAATAATATTTGCCTGCACTATAAACGCAAAATCCGGAACTTCAAGATTTAATTTAGCCAGCTTCCGCATTCCATTTCGATGACGGTGTGGACGTCAGGAAACGAAAACAGGCATATCTTCTGCACTTTTATATCAAATTGTACGGAAATAAAAAATAAAAGGAACGTTGGACTCTATTTCCAGAGAACTGATTAGAAAATATATTTCATTCATTCAAAACATCATACATTCTTTATAGGTAAATTCATACATCAATGTGAAAATATACAAAATTAAAATAAAAAGTCAACATATCGTTTCGAAAAAAATTTTACATCATTTTGTTTCTATTTATTCTGTTTCTATTTGTTTCGTTCGTATCATTGAGAACAAACAAAAGTCAAATTTGCCCCTTGTTTTCCCATTATTTTTTCGAAGTAAATTTCGAATGAATTAGTTAATTACAACGTACGTAATTAGTGCCCAGAATATTTCCTGCACTATATATAAACAAATGAATTGAAAGTTTTCTTTTTTTTATACTCACCACTGAAGGATGAAAGACTTACTTATTACGACAAAATGTTTGCAACAGCCACAAGGAAGCTTCAGAGACTCTTTACGGCTTATATATTCTTGATCAGCATGAAACTTTGAATTGATTAAGCCATGGCTGCCCGTCTGTTTGTGTATGCCTGAGTCTCTTTGTGTTTGTGTTTTTGTATGTTTTTGACAATCTCCTGGTCGTAAAAGTGAGTATATCGCCTTAAAGTTTGGTAAAAACATTGGATGTTTCTGCACACAGATTGGTCTTGTAAATAAGCGCAATTGATCCGTGTACTCGTCCATAGTAACGCGTAAGCTGAACGCAACTCCGTTTCTCTAAGCAAAAATTTGTATGTTTTTGTTCATTACTTACAAATTATGAAAGATAGAGTGCTCAAATTTTCTACATATACTCAACAAAAAACTCTACTGTTTGTGTGCAAAAACGGGAAACATCGGCCATGACCACACAAAGTTACAAGTGATTACATTTTTGTATTTTCACTTTTGAGGCTTAAGCTCACATCGTAGACAGACAACAAGACAGAATGATCAGAATTATTTTGTAGATATCTGAAATGAAGATATATTATCTGTCTAAAAATGCGTTAATTCTTAAATAAATATGGTGGACATCACGAAGTGGTGGATTAATTGTTTTCTTAATAATGGCGGTCACATGAATATCAAATAAAACGGACTTGGAGACTAGAAAGCGGAAAGCTAAATGTGGACGTCACGAAGTGGTAAATTAATATTACTTAAGAATGCCTTTAGCGAAAAAAAAGCTGAAAGGTAAACTTTATCCCAATCTCTTATTTAAGACAATAAATAAGAACATGGGGCACCATGGATTTTATGGGTGGAGGGTGTGCAAAATTCTGCCGAATATATCTTTCGAATATAACTTTCTTCTTTTCTTTTCATTCAATGCAAAGTGTGCTGCAGAACCCCCCAAATTAAACAAGGCCTGTTTAAAACTTTACCAATTCATTTAGTGTTTTTAGGTTCTTCAGTGTCGTTACTGTTTAAGTGAAGTTTTAAACTGGCTAACATATCGTAACTGTAGCCAAAGAACTATGCAAAGGATCCATTGTTCTATTCCGAGCTAATATAATCGTAACCATCCTTTTATGTATAAAGTTTGCGCACATGAATTGCAGTAATCATTATGCTTTCGCTTATTTGTTTTCGCATTCCATCCGCAGTATGAGCAGTTAGTCGTCCAAATTACGGATCAGTGTTGGCTGAAAACCATAGCTAATTAAGCAAAATGTACTGAAGTTTTCCCTCATTTCATCTATTTAACTGTGACTTGCTAATGCGAATAGCCCCGGAAGCTAATCTATGAAACTGATGCAAATATCTACGTCAAACCTTGGTTTCGAATCGGCTTGCCAAACCATCAGTCCACCACAACTGAGAGATCAGTTAAATCAACATCAGCGCATATATATAATATATTTGATATCCACGCTGGGCTAATTTCGAACATAAAATAGCATACGTTACCAATGTTATCGCATATTTAAGTCTGCCTGAAATCGACTATAGCACGTGGAAACTGTAAGTTATTTCAAATATTCTTAGAACAAGTATACACAGACAATAATCCGCTTATTATAAGGTTTAAGTTTCGAACATCCACTGCTGGCGCCCGAAACCGGACTTGAAAACTGGTTAGAGGTCGAACACCTGCTGAAAAATGGGTAAAATCCTAAACTGATAGAGGTTCCAGTGGTAGAGCCTTAAACTTTATGTAAAGAGATTAATTATCGACTGATATTTCTCAATACAGAGAGTTCAAGTCAATCACTGTCCTTCTTAAAATCGTGGATTCCGCCACATATCAATTCTTCGGTAAATACAAAGATGTTTTCCAGTACATAGACGTATATATTATCGACGGACTTCCTCCATGCAATAACAACGTCAATTACTTAGGGATGGTCCTTTTTACTGATAAATCACAAATCTGAGTACAGTAAGTGTTCATAATCACATAATACATCTTCGCAAGCGTTGTCAGTGTCGATAGGATTTTACGAATTTGTTTCTTAAGTCATCTATACATGTTCGCCCTGGTTGAATGGGCATTTGTAGGTTGTTTCCCAAGCTCAAGCTGCCTGCACTTTATATTTTTTTCTTCATTAAAAAATTGCTTCTTATATTTTCAACAGGAGGTTACGAAAATATAACGATTGGGTAACAATGTTTTGATTAACGAGTCAGAAAGTAAATAAATTATCAACAACAAAATGCCCTACAATATTACATAAGGTGTTTATTAAAAGCAAAATTTGCATTTTCATTCAAAAAGACAAGCTTTTTTGTCAGACGAACGACAAGCTCGACCGTGTTCTTGATGGCACATTCAATTTTTTTTCAATTTGGTACGAAAAACAGTGGCAGGTAGGTTGAGAGAGAGAGAGAGAGAGAGAAAGGAGGTAGTCATTGACAAATTCAAGTCAGCAATCAAGGTGGTAATCAGGTACAACCCCTACATTATGTTCACCTTCTATGCCGCCACATTTTGTTGCCAAAAGAATACTGCAAAGAGTGCCGACGGTCGTGTTCAATTAGACTCACATACGATAACGACTGATGTGATCCTAAATTAAGGCTAAAATATGAGAACTTGCAGTGGCATAAAAACCATACTAAAAATAAAAATAATTTTACTAATTTCATTACTAATGACGAATTTCAGCTGAAATGAAGATGACAAATCTTGGAAATAGTAAAGCGTTGTCTTCTTCCGACAGTTAGTACCTTTATTGCGCTTATAAAAAACACAAAAAAAAAAAATGCTGATATCAACAACAACTACTTTTTTAAATATTTTTTTTAAAGGTCGTTTTTTCTCATTACTATAGAAACCACCCAGACTCACTGTAAATATTGTTGTTAATGCCTATAATTAAAATAAAGCATTGTAGGTCTTATTGTTGGTGTGGAGATTTTACAGCACATGAAAATCTTGTTCACACATTTATTATAAAAAAAGACGAAACGAAATGAAAAACAATTTTCATAAACAATTTTATGTTCATAATTTTTCCATAATTTCATGTTTTACATACATTTAAAAAACAACGGGAAAAGATTTTTTCCATTTATAAATTTTTAATGGTCCTTTCCATTTTTATGAAAACAACAACAACAATAACAACCGCAGCACCATAGATATGTTAAATGAATACAAACTGTCAACGTAGCGATAATTTACGGCAAAAACACACCGAACTAGACAGACACACAGAACATGTGAAGAACATGCGAAACGAAAACGCCTACTTTTCGCAGCAGATGGGAACTGTTTATTATATCAACAGTAGTTCGACGTGTAGACGGAAGAATAACACACATTGATTTAGCAGTGTCTACAATGCGCGATCACTTAGTGAACACAACTCTTGCTAGAATAAAACGATTGTCAGCGATCGTGTTTAAGTAGTACTCGACAAATATTTCTCTTTCGTAGGGCGTTTCTTTCAACTCTTCATTGGCTTACAAAAAAAAAAAAAAAAAAAAAAAGAAGAAGAAGAGGAAGAGAAAAACTACAAACATTTATAAATTGTATTCTTTGTTTCGTGTTTATAAAAATTATTTGTAGCTAAAATAGGCGTGGTCGCTTTATAAACATATATCACACTCTGTTTAATGTGCCTGAACGATGCTTGTCCTCGGTTCAGTTATGCCGAACTTGCCAACTTCTTGTTTACTGTCAATTTAATTTAGTCTCCTCATCAACACTTCATTGTTTATCGTTCATCGTTCACATTCCATTTCAAACGATGGCATTCAAATAAGCTTAGCAGTGCGAATCGAACGGTTGAACGTCATCCACCTATTTTCATTATGGGTTTGCGTAGAAAATTTTTCTGTAAACAAATGAAAGCGATGGCTCCCCAGAGAGCGCCGGCCGTTGCTAAATATATATATATTTTTTTCACATATATTTTCTTTAATTTTTTTTTTATCTTTCAAACCTCTTGTCTTTCAACTATTTCAAGGATGCACGCGTTGAAATTCCATTAACTTAATTAGTCGATGATTTGTGTTTAGAGGTCGTAAAGTTTATCAAGAAAAAAGAGAAGAACGAAAACTTATAAGAAACTATTTAACTAGAACTTCACGTTTATAAGAGAAATTAAATCACGAAAAAATTGAATACACGCTCACCAGAACTGTGTAAAGTTTGTCATGATATTTATGACTTTGACACGGTCGAAGCGAACATGAGAAACCAGCAGAAGACTAAAAAGTCTGAATATCAATTATGGATAATAATTATTGTAAATATTAATGGATGCTCATAATGTTTAGATAATCATAAAAAACAATTTTCATTCAAAGTACGGCATATAGTGTAGTCTCATTCATTCAAACTCTTGCATCATTGGTTCGTTCGTTCTAAGAACGACTAGCCAAAGAATGCCGTACCTTAAAATCATTTCATTACTTTTTATTGTACGAAAATAAGAGGAAATTTTGTTGCTGACTTCAAAAGTTTTTAGTTGATAGGAAAAATTCGATTTGATTGATTGTGGCTCGAATCTAGCAAAAAATCAAGAACATTTTTGTTAGCAGTTTGTGTAGAAAAGAGAAAAAACAAAGAGAAGAAGAAAGAAAAATTTTTACTTCAGAAAAGTATTTCATCATCATCATCATGATTCCTACTCAATTTATTTCCGCTTTTTGGTGAGGTTGTCGCTTGGTGAACCAGAGCAGCTTTATGCCAGCCCAAAGTTGCTGGAAGACTTTTAGAATATCTTCTGAGTTTGATCGAACCCCTTGATGAGAGTTGAAAGAAACAATGCCGATAAATTGAAGTGGTGGTAATATCGGTATTGGGAGGAATTTTGTGTTGTGTCTATTACTGAAATCTGTAAAACAGATCAGCAATAATGTCATAGAGGCATGTAAACACAGTAATGTATGGGTACTTACAAATAAATATGAGACTACGTCCAAAAGGCAATATCAAGGTAAATTGCACAGGTATGTCAGATATTTTTTTTGTAAACTGGTAGCACTGTCACAGACATCTGTGTCAAATCACCAAATCACCAACGTCATTAGTCGCGATTAGTTCTGTGCCGATTTTTAAGATGTGTCTTTTCGTTGGCCAAAGAAGTGGTACTAAATTTTTCTTTCGATTATTGCGGGAGGTGAGACTTGGATCTACACATATGACGCGGAAAGCAAAGAGCTGTCAAGGGAATGTGGTGCCAAGGATGAGCCAAGACCGAAAACTTCGGACAAAAGTCGCCCAAAAATCAAAATGATGCTTGCTTCGAATATCGTAGTGTACCGCACTATGAGTCCGTTCCGCCAGACTCTTACCATGGACTATTATTATATTATTATTATTATTATGCGCTTGAAGACGATGAAAGAGATTTCGAATGGTAGAATTAATAAAGAAAAAATTAAATTGATCTTACTTTTTAGACATTGTAGTACACATATGTATAAAAATGAGTAACCGGGTCGGGAAAGGGTCGTGACTAATAACTTAATGGCCATGGGTTGAAGCGTCAAGTGCGGTAGAGTTTCTAACACAGGCGAGCATATGATCTAAGTTATTCAGTAGCCTTTAAATCCACGCTTGGTATATTCATATGCAAACTATATAACCGGACAGGGAAAGGGTCGTGACTAATAACTTAATGGCCATGGGTTGAAGCGTCAAGTGTGGTAGAGTTTCCAACACAGGCGAGTATATGATCTAAGTTATTCAGTAGCCTTTAAATCAACGCTTGGTAAATTCATTTGCAAACTACATAGATAATAAATAAATGAAAACAACATTAAAAGAAACTCTGTGGTCGCATGTAAATATCATTAATTTAAGTGTTGAGAGATGATTAGTTTCTTCTTTACATAATTCAGAGGAATTCGTAATAAATAGAACCGTTTTCGATGGAAGATTGTCATTTAAGTCAAGTATTTTTTGTACAAATTAAATTCAATTTATTTATATATTTATTTGATATTAAAAAAAAATTTCAATTAAGTAGCTTGTGTTTTAGACTAAATTGATGAACATTAGCTTTTAATTAAATGAATATTTCTTTTAGATTCCATTTATTAATAATCATTTCAAATTAAATGAATTATTATTGAGAAAGGCAAGTTTTAATTAATTAATAATAAACAAATAAAACAACTTTTATATTGCTTTTTTAATTATAAAGTTTAAAAACTATCTCCGAATAGACTTTTATCTTATAGGTCCCAAGTAGGGACGCCAATTAAGGCGCTCATATTTTTCATGCCTTTACCACAATAAAAATGTTCTCGCTAGGACCGTATATTGAACCCATTCGGCGGAGAGCAAGCCATAAGTTTTGAGCCTTTGCGATATGCTACATTGTATAACGAGGGAAGTTTTCTCTCGAACTCAAATGCGCATCATAAACACCGATGTCTGGGACGAATATGCAAACGCTCGCCTTAACTTGTTTGAACTATTTATTTTATAGTTTTAACAAGACCTTATCTCATCTTTTGTTTCTGGAAATACTTGCTGCGTTCAACTTTCGATGAAAAAATGTTTACATTATAATTGGAAGGAGAATATTTGAATACGTTTTCATATAGGATAGTAATGATTTCAATTATCAAATAATTTTATACCCACCACTGTATGGATGGGGATGGACTCATTTTGTTTTTTTCCATGATGTATGTGACACCCAGAAAGAAGCTTTAGAAATCCTATCAAGTATATATATTCTTGATCAGCGTGGAATTCTAAGTTGATTTAGCCATATTTGTCCGTCTGTATGTCTGTACGATGCATGTTGTTGGCATTCTCCTGGTCGCAAAAATGCAGATGTCTACAAGTTTCTGCCCGCAGGTTTGTGTTGGAAATGTGCAAAAATGGTAAGAGCAGAACTGGAGTGAAGGTTGAAATTTTCCAACTTTACCGTCATTTTTTTTCAGATTTTATGCTAATTGACCATAAAGCACATAAGACAGAATGTCTGAAGCTATTCTGCACAAGCCTCAAATGAAGATATATTATCTGCCTAAAAATGGGTCAATTTTAATGTGAATATGGTAGACATCGCGATTGATTTATTCTTTACAGTAACAGTGACATAGGTATAAAATAAAAGAATTTGGAGAATAGGATGCGAAAAGCATAGAGGTGCGTATGCGAGTTTCCGTCCCCGCTGAACACGACTTTCCTACTTGTTGTCGTTAAACTTATTGTGAACAATTCGCATTTCCTAATTAGACACAAATCAGTAAGAAAGACTGTTCCATTAACACGCCCCAGATCACCTTTCTGCTTAACGAAAAGTTTTTCTTTCCTAAATATAAATTCGTAAAAAAATTATTTCGAGCCTTACTCCATTTGTGTCCATAACGTAGGAGTTTTTTAGATTTTTTTGAAAAGTATGTAAAGCATCGTAATACGCTTAGGTCATCTACCTTTTCAACAAACATCTCATATAAGCCTAAACATGGTCTTTAAAACATTTGTTTCAATATGTCTGCATCTTTTCTGCGGCTGTGTTACGGAATGGGGTTCCAAATTTAAAAATTTGCGAGTCATTATTTTTATTTTTCATTTATTTATTTATTCTACTTATACATGAAACTCAACTAAAACAAATGACAGCCGAGTTCAACTGACTCTTAAAGTAAGACTCTTAGTGTAAGTGTAATAAAACAAATAAGAAGAAAAAAAGAGAAAAGAAAAAAAGAAAAAAAAGCATGTACACAATTAGCACAGAGCCACACCCACAACCGGTATAGGACCAAATTGCAAATGAACCCCTAAGCCATCGCAAACATGCATAAGCTTGGCAATCGATAATACTTAACAACAATTACTTTTCGAATCATAATGAATTTTTAGGGTTAAAAGCTAGTTTAAGTCCGACATAGGTAAATCTCGAGTATTAAGCAATGTTGCTTTAATGGACTTTAAAGAGTCCTATAGTGAGCATAAGTGATAGACGTCATTTAGTTTCTTGCAAACAACTCTGAGCAGGTCAAACAACTCATAATTGTATTTAAATTGACTAAGCTTAACCAAGATAAAGTGCCTAGAGAAGCGGTTAGGGACATTAAAACTTATTTCACCAAGGAATGCAGGCGAGTCCATAGCACCATTTATTACCTTGATTACGAAGGAAACGCCAAGAACAAATCTACGTTTCTCAAGAGACGGTAAGGACAACAGGAGCAACCTACTTTCAAAGGGGAGAAGAGAAGCAGACGCATTCCAACCCAAATTCCTAAGGGCAAGCAGCGAGAATTGCTTTTGAACAGATTCAATTGAATTTACATAGCACCTATATGAAGGAGACCGCACAACAAAAGCATACTCGAGTATAGCTCTAAACAAGTACATGTACAACCTTTCGGTAATGTAAGGTCTTTGGTTTGGTAATCAAGGTCTTTGGATCAACTCTTTATAAAACCAAGCGCGGACCTAGCTTTGCTTAACGAGAGCTCAATATGCAAGTTAAAACGTAATCTATGGTAAAAGAGAACGCCTAAGTCTGTGAACGAATCCAAGTCCTCCTACTTGTGCGAATCTGTGAAATACTGGGTAATGAATGACTTCCCTCTTGAGAAAAAACGCTTCTTACATTTATTTAGGTTTAGTGTCATATTATTCGACGAACACCATGCAACCGAATTATTCAGGTCAATTTGAAGCTGATGTGATTCCGATTCTATGGAATAGGAAGAAAACAGTTTCACATCATCAGCATACATTAAGATCTGGCTGGATTTAATCGCCGAAGGCAAGTCATTAATGTATAGATTAAATAAAATGGGTCCTAAGTGGCTACCTTGAGGTACTCCTGACGAAACTTGGAATTCATATGAAGTGGTGAAGTTAAACAAAACCCTGAATGACCTATTATGCAGATAAGAGCTTATCCAATTCACTAAATGGGAAGGGAAGCCAGCAGCTTGAAGTTTAAAGATAAGTAATTTATAGTTAACCAAATCAAACGCTTTGCTAAAATCGGTATATATGACGTCAGTGCGAGAGCCATTGGAAAATGCCTTGAAAACCTGACAAGTAAATTCCAACACATTGGTGACCGTAGATCTTCCTTTTCGAAAGCCATGTTGGAGTGGAGAAATATACGATTTGATGGCAAAGGCCAGATGCTGAGTTATAATTCTCTCGAATAGTTTAGGCAAGACACTCAACTTGGCGATGCCTCTATAGTTCTGAACAAGTTGTTTACTCCCACTTTTGTGAATAGGAATAAGAAAATTACTATTCCAACACAAAGGGAAAACACCTAAGTTCAAGTATTGATTGAAATCTTTGAAATAACACCACAAAACTCGGTAGCGCAAGATTTAAGTACACACGATGGAATTCCATCAGGTCCAAGCGAACAACTGTATTTTAGAGAACTCAACCCTTTAAAAACGTCATCTTCAGAAATAACCCAATTAGGTATTGAAACCAAGTTAGTTATAGGATAGGGGTTGTTTGCTGATAAATCGAAATTAGGGGTCGTAAAGTTTCGTCGGAAGTACTCAGCAAAACGATTTCAGATTTCAAAACCATCTGAAGAATCAGAGTCATTAAAAGAAACATGCAAGGGATGCGTGGAAACTATTCTTTTTGAATTAACAAATTTAAAAAGGTATTTAGGATTAGCAAGCAGAGAGGATTTAATGAACTGAAGGTATACGCATTAAGGGAGCTAAACGTATGCCTTGCCGCCGTGAATACAGTGTTTATTCTATTCTTGTAATATTTAATTGTCTTATTAAGGTAGTTCAACGAGCTATCATACTTGTGATGAAAGGAAATGCACATTGCTGGATGATAAGGATCCTTAGGTAAACTAAAAGGTGGACAACGATTTACACTAATCTCAGGACAATTGCCAAAGCACAGATCAAGCACTCTACCATTACAATTGGTTGTTGAGTGGTGGTGGAGTGGTGGTTGAGGGAGTTAAATCTATGCCTTGCGGCTGAATAAGCGAAATACTCTAAAGAAGAGTCACTTTTTGAAAATTTCTTGAGAAGCGTGTTTTTTCTACAATTTGAGGTTTGCCCAATATTTTAACAGTTTTTGTTAACACACAGTTGCAATGGAACTCTAAATTTTTCCGGCTTCAGAAATTTTCAATTATTCATGCATACTGATCCCTTTCCACGCCCTCATAAATAGTCTATACGAGTTTAACGTTTGAAATGGGCTGAGATTCTTAATCGTTATAGGGTCGTTTTTTTTCTGCAGACTCCAAGCCCTTCTCGAAACCACTCCAATGAGAAATTATTCGCGGCCTAAACAAATAAATTTCTTTTTCTTCTGAGCACATTCTCCCGCATTTATGTTCAGGAGAGAATGACGTAAGTGTGGGCGGAAAGTCTTTGAACGACCAAACCCAATTTTTGCTTCTGAGAAATACATTAAAAGCTAAAGAAACTTGGCGTAAATTATTTAATTTCTTATAATTAATAATATAATTCTTAGAAATGGCTTTTTAAAGTGCAACTATCAACTTTGTGAGCCTCTACATAATAATTAATTATAAATGTTTCATTTCTTAAGCCAAATTTAGTTTGTTGCGTATAAAGTTGAGCATAAATAATTTAACTCAATCTTTAGAAATCATTGTTTATCTAGTAGTTACCTGTTTTCGCAAGCAAATCATTTATGTTAAATTCATTTTCATTAATATCATATGCTAGCACAACATTTGTTATGATGATGGAAATTTCACAAAAAGAAAGATATACAAATTTTGATTTTGATCAGCTTCAGTTTTGAAACAAAGTTAAACATACACGTATACTCACTTACCTATGTATAAATGTAGGAATGTGTATATATATATATATATATGCATGATGCTTTTGTTGTTGTTCTCACACACAAAAATGCATGAATGAGGAATGACCAAAACGTTTGATGGCAACACAGGTCTACCATATGCGACAGACGTATGAATGAATGAATGAATGAATGAATGAATGAATGAATAATTTTATGATGATTCGCAGAAAATATGAAGCACAGAAAATGCAGCTTTAGCTTTGTCAATCATCACGGTCATCAAAAAACCAAAAACCATACAAAAACATTAACAGAAAAAAAAAAAAAAAAGGAGAGATTGAAAGGCCAAAATATGACAATGTGAACATTGTTTTGAAAGCATGTATACTGAGAATGCCGATGACGATGATGATCACGACGATGATGATGCTGATGATGATGATTATTGCTTATGGCGGTTTGGTAGTGAACGCAACAACCACAAAATGGTCTCGAAAATGAAATGCATAACAAAGTGGCTAAAAATCAAAATTTTGAAATGAACCAATTTGTTTGTTTTGCCGAACGAGTGTTTGTCGCTGCACAAACCATGTTTTTCGGTAATTTTTTTATTAAAATGACAAAACATTTTCATTTTTTTTCTTACTCTTATTTTTATTTTAGCTCGTTATTGTTGCGGCATACAAATGGAACATTTTAAAATTCTAGGAATTTTTAATTATGAATCTGAAATTCGAGCAAAATTGTGCCATATGTTACTTATAATAGTCCTAATAATAGTAATAATAATAATGATAATAATATGAACGACAGTTTTTCCTATTTTTTTACATTTTTAATGAACAGAAATCTTAAACTTTGTAGACAAAGCAGAACGTTGCAGAAAAAGTGCGCAAAAATGATCAACTAATTAAAGGCAGACAAGGAGTAAGAAAATTATGGCACTATGCGATGCGGCAAGAACAACAACAGAATTACAACAAAGTTATAAAGTCATCAAGAAGACATCAATCATTTAAAACGTATGCTGCCGCCTGTCGTACAAATACCGACATTTACAATGAAATTATTTTACATTAACATGCCATGCGATCCTTTCTCGCTTTCTCTCTCTCCACCGTTCGATATGAATGCGGACGTATTTCTTGCGACGTATATATATATATATATATATATATATGTATATGCACATATGCATATATGTATGCACTATGCTTGTACATTGATATGAATACACAGTCACTCACAAATTTGATACACATTTATGCATACATTCATGCATTCATGATATTCACGGCATATGAATTAAAATTGTGTAAATTTTTACAGCTAATTATAGCGCAAATATAAATTCATCATCTTCCATGGCCCTGTGCTGGCTGAGTGTACAACACTCACAAATGTCTGTATTTATATAATATGTGGCATAAATGCATAAATGAATTCGCTCTTAATGGACAATTTAAAAATCACTCATTGTAAATTGTATTACAAAATGTTGACAACAATTGTTGCATTTTTTTCTTTTTATTTAACAATTATCTAGAATTTTGCCGATAGGCGACAGCACACGTGAATAGTGACTTTGAATAATCGAATAAATTGAGAGAAAGTAAACGGTTCATAAAGAAGCTAAATAGTAAGTAACAAATAAAAAGGATTGAGAAAAAAGCTATTGCTTAAGTAGAGAAAGGGAGCTTGTGTCTGCGGATAAGCAGCCCCAACTATGAGTCCAAGCTTGTCGAATTAAAAGTCGATCTTCTGTTTCGTTACTTCTGTGCGTAACGCTGCCGCAAGCTTTGGTTTTGTGTGGAAAAAAACCACGTTTAGGCAAAAAACTCATTTATTTGATATAAGAACTAATCATCTCCCAACAATTTGCCACTCAAGCTCTTATATATATATGACTGAGCCGACACCACTTACGAAAAGCTTGAGTGCGTAGATGTAATCCAAGTTGAAGAAACTAGATGAATGAAATCTACACGTGTGGATCGGAAATTTATTTCATGTTGTTTTGTATGGATGGGGATATTACTACTACTACTCATGTATTTGTAATAAAGTAGGAACTTTTCCGCATTTAAAATTGGCTTTAGAATTACGCCAATTATAAACAAAAACTTAAAATAAATTCATTTAAAAAATTCCGCATGTTTCCAGGCAGACAATAAAGAAACAAGACATAAGGTAAAGTATTGCAGTCAGTGGTAGTCGCAGTTTCGATCTTTGTAGGCATGTACGAAATTGATTATCGCAGGTCTCTCTACTGGTGTGTATATTATGACATACTTTTTGAATATTTTTCCGCAATTCTTTATTATTATTACAGACACACGACGCTTTAGTCCTGTTCAAACTCTTTCAACACGATTGAGGCCGGGAGAGTGACTTGACCATTCTATTCTAACCACGCTTTCACCAAATTGGATGAATGTTTCGGATCATAATCCTGCAGAAATTTCCATAGAAATAACTTATTTTCTTAAGTAGGTACAGTTTCCAACAAGTTTTTATATACAAATCCATCGATAGTGTTTCCTGAGATGTATCAGACCGACAACGTCTCAAGAAAGCAGCTCCGTATTATAATATTTCTTCCGCCATGCCCCACTGTTTTTTTAGCAAACTTAATGTGGAATTTTTTTCCTTTTGACCAAAGTACACTGCGTCAAGCATCATTCCCGAACAAACTTATTCCAAAGTATATTTCTTCACTGTTATTCGCGTTTTGATCTGCGTCCATTTTTATGGTCTAAAGCACAGTTTTCCCTCTTCTCCAAATTAACTTTTCTGAGCAAGGGATCGTTCCCAACACTTCCTGGTAGATTAGAACCTAATAAACGTCGACGAACAATTCGGGATAATACAACATTCCCAACTTCGATGGAAATTGCTCTAGACGACTTGAATGGATCCCGCTTTGCTTAAATTATAATGCGATTATCGGAAGCAGTTCTTTTAACTGCTCCACGCTTCTAAACCCTTTGTTTGAGGGTTAAAAGCACTCATGACAAAGTTATGTGGCCGACTTAGTGATACGTCAATAAATTTACACGTTTTTCCCTGATTTCGAGCATATTACCTTCTCCTACCTTACCTTCCCTCCTTACTCACATCACTTTCTACAGCAAAGTACTACGAAACACTTTAGCGTCCACAACTTCAAGGAGGACGCACCTATTTCACTGTCCAGCTGTAAAACCTACTGAAATAACTTAAAAGCCCCCAACATTTTACTGCAAAAACTAGGTCACAGGGGATTTTTCCACATGTAAAAACGTTGTGTGGGCTTTGTGGAAGCTACCTTTTACAATTTCTATGGCATAGAACTGAAAAACTGTGCATGTCCAAATATTCCGTAAAATGTTTTAACTCTTGCATATATAAAGCTAGTTCGAGATTTAGACTTGTATGAGGATAAGCATTGGGTGTATAGCTGAACTAATCGTCTTCTTTATAGCTGAAGAATTCTCTTTACCTTTTTCGATGACTTATTGGTACGAATTTTCCTCTCAATATTTAATTGTATAAGGCCATAATTCTATTACTACCAACTTAGGCATACGTATAGGAAGTGGTTTAGGCGTCCTTAACATCTAGGCACCCTACCGATGCGGTTAAATGAAATAATAAGGTTAAGTCAATTGAAATCACTCATTTTCTTTACGAAATGCAATTTTGAATTCGCTATCATGTCAATGTCGTCGTAAACACATGCCCGAATCGATGTAACCGTCCACTAATCAATCATACCATACATTCGAATCAATAACATTCCGAGAAACATGCTGTATGGAAATCACTCCAAATCAATAAGTGAAGCTGTTAAGGTTTCGCGACACGAAGCGGACTAATTCCAACCAGCTTCTTCGAAGTAATACCTAATGGGAGCGCCGCGGAAGAGAATGATAGACGAAATATGTGTGGAGGGGCGGGTCAGTAGATCGTTGCCTGCTACCGCAGGACCAGTAGTATTTCTCGAAAATGACAGCCCACATAACTAAAAACACAAATACGTACGTACGCATTGTTAGTTAGGTTAACGCTACATTTTACTACAGCTCTGTTAATAAAAATCAACGAATCAATCAATCAAAAGTTTGCTTATGTTTAATCATTGTTTGTTTTTGAAACTAATTTCAAAAATTTCCCGGCGCTGTTTTTCTATTTATTTTCAAGACAACATTTTCTACACGTGTGAGCTAAAAAAACATTTCGACTTTTCTTTATGCACTCAGTATAAATTTATTATAGTCATCGTAGCACATGGGCCTCACGATGATTCTAAAACTGTGAATAAGAACAATATACGATAAGTGGTCTGCACGATAAAAAACCAAATTTTCAAACTATGCTGTCTTCGTATATCGGATTGCGATTTTTGATTGTAATAGCAACGATGGCAATAATCTACTGACAGCCCCAAAGCTTAATTTGTAGTTGACGAGGAAATGAGCAGGATATACTTCCGGTGCGTTTAGCAAGTTTTCCTTTATTGTGCCTGAAATTCTGTGTAAAAATTATGAAGCAATGGAACACCTAAAAAACGCCTTTGGGAAGATAGGACGTAAAAGCTACTAGTTTATGGACAATGCAAGCGAATGCAGGCAAGCCCGACATGATGTAAGCCATAGGCGTCGTCGCACTTTCTGCAATGGCGAGTGCAAAACATTAAAGTAACGTTGCGTGACAGAGAAGACAGAATTAAAGAAGTAGTGAAGAAAAAGGATTTTCAGCAGCGGCAACAAAACTTGTGCCGTTTTACATCAGTGGTGTTAGCGAAACGAAATTATCCTGAGCCCATCTTCTATTCTCATGACATTGTTGTCACTACGTCTTTTACCCTTTTCGCGAGCAAAAAATCGCGTTCAAACTATATTATAACAAATTGTAGCAACACATAAAATAAGCGCCTATTCAGAAAATGGCTTAAGCCTATCAGCGGTTTTCAAACTGGAAAGTTTCTTGGGAGAAATGTTATAGTTGCGATTAATCAAAAAGAGATTTACTTTGGACAAAGTGGAATAGATATTTTATTGATTGCTAGATACGTTCTGCTCGAAAACATTAAAAATTCTCGTTTCCTTTATGCATAACAATACAAACACTTTATTAGTAGTAACACACTAACCAAGTTATGCACACCTAAAGAAGCCTAGTGTCCGTTGTGTCGTATGTAAAGTGGCTTCACATAGAGTTAGTACATCTTCTCTTCTCATCTATACAGTGCTTGCGATGTATATCAATTTCTTTTCCTTCAAAGGGCCTGAGAGAGGCCTTCACCTTCTTTCAAATTGTGATTGGTTCCTAAATTCCGAGGTCTGAGGTTAAGAGGGATATATTTTCTCAGAGAACCTTTGACCTTCGCGGCATCTAACATAAGAAACTGTCCCCTGTTACAATGCTAATATACATAAAAACACTAATAGTTATGCTAATTGTCAGAGGTAGAAATAACTACTTATTACTATTCTTCTAAGAGGTGGTGGGACTTTGTCTGTGGATGTTGTTGACATCTCTTTGTCAAGGTAATATATATAAAGAGGAAACTTACTGCTGAAGCGTCCAAAATTTAGTATTTAGGAGACTTTACGTAGGTCGGATTCCATGCCGAAAAGCATCAAAAGTAGAAAGACGCACTTTTGAGACGAACTAATGCAAGGAGAAATTAAATTCAACATTAAAGCAGAATATTCATAGTATTATTAACATAAAGGTCTCAATAGATCACGTATTGTCCGTTCGAGCGGCGTTTCCGTTGTTATGACGATACCCAAGATATGGGTCTTTTTACGAATGCCTGCAAAAGATTGGTATCTTTAAGTGAAATCGAAAACCGATAGGGAAAATTTCTTATTTAATTAAAGATCGCCCCATACTTCATGAAAGGTTTCTTCTTTAACTGCAAGACTGTTTCTTTCTTTTCTTTTAAGAATAAGTGTGTTGTATTAATGTAGTGCCTCGTACGACTTATGTTCAACGGTGAATGACTGTGCATAGTATCTCTAAAATATTTTCAAACAAAGCACGCAATTTTTCCAAGTATATTCTCTGAAAGCGAAGTACAGACGTTTAAAAGTTACACGATTCATTTTTCTTGGCGTGGAAGGATCCAAATAATGCTTATTCGTCAATGTTCTTGTTTCGTAAAAGGGAATTAATTTTGCTATTGCTAATGCTAGATGCGAAATTAAGCCGCAACCGTGTACTCGGATATCCAATCGATTACCTAAACACTCTAAATTTTTAACATATGCCAACGCATAATAGCATTCAGAGTGTTATGATGAAAAATTTCAAACAAACTGAGGTGGCTGTCTTCCAACAACAGACTGCAAATTTATATTCTTTTGAAGAGCTCGCGCACACACTGAACACCAGCTAGCGTCAGAAGCATAGCACTACAAAAGTAGAAAAAATAAGCTAGAAAATGTGTCTATTTTTAACAACTGTTTTCAAAACAAATGGCTAAAGATGAAAGCTAGCAATGGTTTGGTCTTACATTAGCAAGTAGTTAAACAACTAGACAGAGAACAAGAGGAAGAGAGAGATTGTAAGATTGTGCAGTGTTACTGTTGTGCTTTGAGCAGCACACAGTAGCTGCTTTATAGTCGACAGATATTCATGTTATAAATTCATATTGTGTTTATATAAAGTTGTTTTTGTTGTTGCTTTATTCTCTTATAATGTCTGCTTTATTTATTGGTTCAAGTGTGTTGATTAAAAATTACAAAGAAACTATCACGGAACAGATCAGACATAACGGCACAGTTTACGATTTGAAAGTTTGAAGTAAGTTCGTGTATGCGTGTGAGTAGAATTGTTAAGTGTTTTTCAGCTCCATCAACGTCGTCGTCATAATTATCATCAACGCAATTAATGATCCAGAGCTCTTTTCTCATGTACATACACACAACTATACGAAACCACACTAACGGTGTTGTAATGTTTACAAACATGACTTGGTTTTTTTGTATTTTTCTGTTTTTTGTTTCTTTTCATTTTACTCCATATTTATTGCTCAATTCTAATGACTTTAATGAAATTTTAATACATTTTGATGTAAATTTATTGCATTTTAAGGCTTTTGCAGCGCACCACACACAATGTGTGTGGTATCTTCCATCTCTTCTTCTTTCCTCAATGAAAGAACGACTATTTAACGGAAGAGTAAGGTGTGTGCAAGGAGTGTGAGTTGAAGGTAACCAACCCGTATTAATAATAACGAATTCATATAGCTTTAGGTCTTTCTATGCATATGTATGTGCACTCTGGTATTTAGTGTGTTTGTTGCTTGAATTAATTTCTGTCGTTTCGTGTTTCATTTGAATTTTATTCATTATTTCCATACGAAATCAAAAATACCAAAGCAAAAGCGCCTTTGGTCTGTTACGCGTCCATATATTCTATAAATTGGAACTATATCAAAAATTGTTTTCCGAGTCCCCGAGTCAATGTCAAATTTATTGCAAGAAGAGCTTCTACGTCAAGAAACAAAGTTCATTTAGAAAACTTTCTCGGCACATGCTTTACCCGAGCCCGTCTTCAAGACAGCGATTTTATAAAGGAGAGCAAAGAGGGCTCAGAATGACTAATAATTTTGGGAGTAAAGACTGATGCCAAGTTCTTCTACGAGTGACTGTGAATCAGCTAACACGTTTTAGACTGCCGTATAGCCGACTAGATAGGGGCCACGACCCCGATTGTTTATGAGTTCAAAATACAGTAAGCTTCGGACATACGTGGTCTTATATGTAGTGAGTGCTCAGTCAGTAAAACATAACACCAATAGGTTACGGCCACTTCCTATCTCTTTCTCTTTTCACACTTCTTTTCGACCACCAAAGTGCTTCACATTACAAAAAGCTATAAAGATAAATATGAAAAATATAAATACGCCGATTTCGGTCTTCGCTTCCCGGATTGAATTTGTGCCGTATTGCAAGCTAGTCAAACAATTTTATATTGTCTTCAATCAAATTTTTACAAAAGCCAAACACATGCAACTCTTAATTAATTGATTAAGTCGTTAAAACAAACAATCATATGTCCAATGTTAACCACAAATATGAATTTTTCTTGTTCCACCGATTCTCGACAGTCACAATTTCAAATTTTGTTTTAATTTTTCATAACTTGCCAATAACAAAGTCCTAAAACATATCAAGAACATATCAATAATCAATGACAAAAGGTTTAAACAATAAGTGATTATGGCCGGTCCATACTAAGACCATTGTTAAATTGCATAGGTTTACAATGATAGTTAAGCTTTTTTGTAATAATGTTTCAAGAATTTTCTATCTATATGTAGAACTGTGAAATTCTTTGGCAGTTTAGATTTAATTATTGTACTGGAAGAGATGTCAGTGATATTTGCGTAATAATAGTGATATGTACTTTTCTTTTTCATGGGATTATAAGTAAAGTAACTTAAAATTTTAACCAAGCTATTGAAATTGGATCGGAAGTTGAAGATAACGCATTCACAACACGCAAAAACAAGAAAAGATAAACAGATTTTTAAGTACGACTCTGACCTTCTTCACGTTCAACAAACAGAGCAAAGATATGATTTAGTTGGCTGTCTTCTAAAAGCATTTGTTCTTCTGTTTTCGCTTCACTTCGATGGAACAGTCTTGCTTATAAGTCTTCCAGCTTCATAGATGACTCGATTCATGAATTGTCTTCAACGATAGATTTCTACTTTATCATGAGATCAAAAAAAGAAATAAACTGAAAACGTTATAGTCACTCAGGGCGAGACTCTTCCAAATATGTTAAAAAGGAAAAACAGAAACCACTGTTTACTGATTTGTAAGCGATATCGCTTTCCGTAGTTCGGGCGATGGTGTTTTCAACACTCTCGATATCTTTCCGGTCGCCTTTACAGCGACCTACAAGCAACGGTCTTTCCCGTCATTTCGAGGGTAAAAAAATACCAACAAAAATATCACACATCATCAGTTAGTTCATTGGCGATTTAGTTGTTTCGAAGATCGCCAGATTATCGCTAGAAATAATTTTGCTTCCCTAGAAAAATACAAACAAAATACAAAAAATAGAAAGAGAAAAACAGGATTAGTTTTCAATATCACTTCTCTTTTGTTGAGAGTCTATCAACTTGAGGAAAAACCAAGAAAATTAATTCAATTACTCGGTATGATAAAGCACACTTCTTTACCTTTATCGTGTATAGCACGCCGGACCATTTTTTTTTTTTTTCAAGCTATTTGAACAAATGGAAAGGAATGAATGCATAAAATTTTTATAAATTAAGAGGCAGAAAAGCCCTTATGTACAGTCTAAGTAAATCACTAATCATTGGTCATGATTTGCAAAAATCTGTAGCAGATGAAAAGAAAAATTCTTGATTAATGATAAGCAAAATATTTCCAATCAAATTACGTAACTTCTCTTGAACAAACAACCAAACAGGAAAGAAAATACGTTAATTGAGAATAAATTCATTTAATGAAAATACTAGCAAGACAACAAGAATTTGTAAGGTTTAACAGTTAAACTAATGAATAGTTATTGATTTCCTTTGATAATTAAAATATCAAACGCAAAGTTTTTAACCTCTAATCAAGTGCTTAATTAGTTGATACCTTCATTTATTCCATAATATAATAAGCGCAAGAATGGGATTACACTCAAAAAATACAGTGGCTGCAAAGGATGCAAAAGAACGATTTATGATGCATAATAAATAAAAAAAAGGCCAGTGAGACGTTGCTGATGGCAACGGATGGTGGGAGTCATATCTAGCCATATTTGTTAAGTAATGCACTACCTACTCTTCAAAATCGCTTATCTAAGAACATCAAATACATCATACCCTTAATATAGTAATTTTTTCTATGTGAATCTCTGGGGATGTTGGTTCACCTTTTGAATTCATTCTACTTCCGAAATAATCGTGACGATTTTTTACTTACTTGTTTGCAATTTTTGCTGTGCGAATAGATCAACATTTCGATTGTTGGAGCAATAATCAAAATTACTGCTGAAGGGAAGGGAATTAATTGAAACAAAAAGCAATATCGTTATTCCAACCGAAAGTATGCTAGACACACACTTGTAAACTGATACCGCAGCAAATTTGTGTACAGAGTCGTCAATAACACGGTGGGCCATTAAAACTCAGTCTCTTCGTCTTTATTGTTGTCAATTTTGATATATCAGAGTTGTAGGGCGTTCTACAATTTCAATCCAACCGAACTAAGCGATGAATTATTTTGCCGTTACTACCTCTTCGCTCACGGTAAACGTTCCATTACTTATTGGTCATCACAATGAAAAGAAATAATACAAAACCAGCGTGCCGATCCGTTTTATATCAAGAAACGTCGCGCAAACATCTACTGCTACGACGAGCTGAAAGGAAAAATATTGTAAGTCTTAGATAATAATAAGAAGATTCTATGAAAAAATTTATATTTTTTCTTAATCTATGCATCAAAAAAAATGGAAAAATGGAAAAAAGCAATAATTTTGCTTGTTTCCTTGTTGTTGTAAAGATCCTTGTTTCTGATTACTTTATTTGCTATTTCTTTCGTCACTATTTCTATATTTAAAAAAATTTAACTGAAATTGTGTCAATTAGAATGCGAGACAGAATCAATTATCTAAATTAGTTTCTGATAAAATATATGTAATTATTGCATGCGATAAGCGTGCTCTGAAACCACTATTAAATATATCTGTCAAATTCACGTAACACGCATTGATTTCTAAACTCACGTAACACCCATTGATTTGTAAACATTTCATGCATAATCATGTCCCATTTATCAGAGATTTTATTGAAATTTTTCTGAAGATTCCTCAGCTTCTTGCAAATCTTCGAAATTTGATTTAAATACGAGAACATTGGAGAAATAATCATTTACAATTGTATAACTTATACGTCATGAAGTTAATTACCTCTGAATCTAGCAGTTTTGCTTTGATTTTATATTACTTTTTGTTTCTCATTATAAATCTTAATATTGCTAACGAGTTCATTGCCAAAACTTAAAAGATCTTCTAAACAGGTGTCACTTTTTTCCAACTGCAGTTCAATGCCAGATTTGCCACTCTTTGCAGTCCTATCAAAAGCAATTTGAAACATTTGTATTAATTATAAATAATAAAAGATCAACTTTAACTTTTACCAGGTACCAGGTAGATGGGTACGCTACGTTCACTATACTATATTGTAGACAAAATCCTTACCAACTTCAGGATCTCCTATAAACATCGTGGTCATGTATATCCCTCACATGAATAAAAACCCTAATATCTCCTGACGTATAACTCAATTCCCTTTTATCAAATAAGTTATGATTACACTAACTAAAATACATAGTTCGAGTACTAAAGAAAGGGGTGCAATTCCCTATAAAGAATCTAGCGGCTAAAAACTAAAATTGAAATGTCTGTACTTAACTTAAATGATCGATCGTCAATAGTCATCGAACGGAACGGATAGCTTTCTATGATATTTTCCCTAATTCGGCACCGATAACTTGTAATCCCAGCGGACGATGGCGGATGACGGCGATAGTGTGTTACCTAGTCGGCGATTCGACTCAGAAAGAAGAGAATGTGCAATCTCCTTCTCCACTATGTCCCTGTTCGAAATCGAATTGGCGTTGCCAATAGGTTAGCTGACCCCATTCCAAGTATGTCAGTTAACTTATTTCGAATTCCCATGTTGTTCTTACTTATACAATTCTTACTTATTACGGAATCCTTATGATGCTCACAAGAGAATAACAAGCTGTTTGCTATGAAAAAAATGAGTGAAAGGTGAAATATACTTACCCTATGTTTTAAATACATAGGAGTAACTTATAACTACGTGTAGGATCAAAACAAGTTCTACGGATTTGGTCCTTACAAGCTTCCAAACTGCTCTGTCACTCCGCCAAAACAAGTTAAAGTCGTCTTCGATAAAGCGGGTTCGATTTCTAAATTCAAAATCTTTTAACAGGAACTGGACGCTGCCATTATGTCTAAAGCTATTCATACGGCTGCTCATCTCTTTCTATTCCCCTCCAAAAGCTATTTTAAACGAGCTCGACCGTGGGAATCTGCAAACAGACACACGGACAGGCAAGTTTATATAAGATATAATGTTCCTCAAAACTTTTTAACTTTAATTCCTTTTCGCCGATTTGTAGAAATCTAATTAGAATGGAAGACAAGGCATATAAAAACTCCTCACACAATTTCCAATAATATTGATCAAAAAAATGAAATGAAAAATGTATCGCTAGTATATACCATGGTGGGTCTTGTTTATAGTGAGCGCTTAACTGCTGTATCGCTTTCTTTCTCTTTGCTCACTTCTTCCTGAGCATTACCGTATCACACGTATAGGCAAATCTTCAGCACGATAGTGTGACAGTTTTTCAAAACTTTAAAAATTCCGCCTCGTGTTCAAAAGAAGGTGTGAACCGGACCTTCAATGGATTGGAATACGCAACGCTCTCAATAGGCTTAAATGCAGTTTACTCTCACGGAGAGCACTTTATAGACAATTATACATCGAAAACTACATCTGATAGCACTTTAAAAAAATCCGCAGAATTTTAGTTTTGAACGCAAGTGTGTTGCGAATATCAGTGTAAATAATGTTTTGTTAAATTGACACGCCAATCAATAAGGAGCATATAAAAATATGATTGTGGGCGTCGCCACAAAAAATTGTTTTAAATTTTCTCAGAACACCATTAGTTTACGATAATAATTTGCACTCTTTGTGTTCAAGTCTTTAATATTTTTAAGACAAGTACATAAGAGATTCTCGCTATAAGTTAATTCAACTTGAATTAATTAACACATTTATTGTTGAAATTAGAACTTTTTCATTGATATACTTGTGGATCATATAAAGATCGGTACTTTTAAAACTCCTACGGTTTTTTTAACTACAGATATATAGGTGGAACGATCATTTTACATTTAACTTTGCGACAGCTAAACACAGTTTGCCTCCTAAATTAAAGATGGCTTCCCAGAATGACTCCGATGTAGCCATTTCTTTGACATCTTTCCCATAATTTTTTATACTTATTTTCTCAATTCTTTTTTTTTTTTAGTACTACGTTCTTAATGACCTCCACGAACATTTTTATTTCATTTGAAGAAAATTCTCAAAAGCACGCTCTCTTCAGCGAAGTAACATGCCACTCAATTTATTTGGGTATAAAATGAAAAGTTTTTGGGGTTATTGCAAATGTTCGTCCGCGTAATTTCGAAACGGATATATTAGGAAAGGCTTTATCACAATGTGTGGTAATAAAATAATGGCATAATGAAAATTCTACAGATGACACGAAATTGTAGATAAAGCAGCGAAATAGTCGAAAATGAAAGAACCGCAAGATCATTAACTTCAACGATGAATATCTAAACAAGTCTTATATTCACCATGTAACGATCGTAGGTTAGACATATTGCAGACATGGCCGGTTTTTCTTATTTGTCTCATTTATCCCTTGAGCTTGTTCCCAAAAAAATACAATCTTATGTTTTCTTCTCCTGGAAAAGAACGTCACTTCCACATGATGTCATACGATTTGATGCACTAAGAGCTCTGCAATCAAGCGTACAGCACAAGTAAAAAATCAAGATCCGCTTGATTGTTTTTTCAGTCAAGCAGTTTATGTAGGTCTGCTCGTTAAGAACGTTGAAAGCCGGAAAAATCCCTTTTTTTCATTGCTTGGCATTTTTAGATCAAAAGTAAAGCGTCCTTCAACAGTTATGGCTTCCTTTTCACACAATTACAAACACGGTTTGATTTTAGTAGCCCTTTTTCTTTAATTTATAAGAAGAAAGTTAGATAAGGTTTCCGTAGGGTATAGAAGCTCCGTGTATCAACTTAAAAAAAAAGAAGTAAAACTACTACAGTAGGATATGGCTCGCCGTCAAATGCCTTTCAGTACTTTGCAGTTATTCATATAATTACTTTTCAAAAAAAGGCATTATAGGTGATGTGATCGAAAAATTGGTACGAACCGAACCGTTTAAGAAAACGTTCGTTTTTCGACCAAAATGCGTTAGTGTACCAAGCTGCAAAAAAACGGCGGCAAGCAGATTGAACACAAGAAGACATGGCAGATAGATGGACAGTCGCAATGACGGGCGGCTAAAACGATTTAAGCTTGATTATGAACGTGATTATGGGTCGATTGCTGCAATAAAAGGAGAATCTATCTGAAGCCTTTCTGGGTGCCGTGTGATAAGTGATGTAGGGTATAAAAAATTGTACGATCCCTTTAGAAGTGCGCGTATTTTTAAAATAAGAACTTCCCTTCATTTTTGACCACAGGAATTGATTTGCTTAGGAAGAAGGTTAAAAAAAACTATGAACAGCAAGCTTTGCAATTTCAGAATTAAAATTTGGGATTGAACCTGCTTTCCGAGGAAATCTTTTAAGTTTGACGCCGATAATACTGATTGTGATGTTGCTATTATAAGTAAAATGAAACTTGAAAAATAATCCAATATGACTTTAACCTGAAAATGGAATCTTAGGGCCTCGATACACTAAATCTTGATTCCTAAGCCAAATAAGTCAAAAAAGTACAATAAAAGGAAGCTTCGTTGTTTGATTGAGGGCTCCAAAGTGAAATGATATCTCTGTCGAAAAATATTGGCTCTTATATGCTATTCCTATGACCAAATTCAATACTTAGAAATATTCCTATACTAACTAAAAATAAACTTTTACAAATATACAAATAAGGCGTTGGACTATTATTGACTTATTGCCACTGAACAGTTTATTTATTTATTTTGTTTGTTGATATTTTTTTGATGTATTCCTGGAGATGCTGTTAGTACACTAGATACAGTACATACTGCACGAGATGTTCTCTGCACGAACAAAAAAAATTTAGCAAAATTAATGCACGCCGGATATTTCAATTGTGTTCTAATCTTACATACTAACAAATTTAACCTCATGAAATACACATACAAGAAGTCATCGTTCGTGCGAAACTATCGACGTTTTGAATACTATATAAATAGACCGACAGACATGTACCCTATAGCACACAGTTATATGGAAATACGAATGTATAGACAAACGAACTTAGAAAAATGGTAGTAAATGCCAAGACATGGAAGATCACTTCGCAAAAAAAAATTTTTTCGAATATATATTATAGACATCCGCTATTATATAAAATGTACCAAAATTCGTCTAAAACTGTTAAATTGTTTATTGATTCTTCTATATACATATAGAAACATTTCTGTCTGCGATAAATTCGTTCAAAATATTATTTGTTGCCTTAGATTGTGATTTTCTTTTGCTTTTCATTTTGCATCCTTTTCAGCCGTAACAATGTTAAATAATGATGACAAGTTCAAAGGCTTGATACCATTATGTCAAATCAAGTATGACAGACATGTGCGCTTTTTTTTTTTTTTTCTTTTTTAAGAATGTTTGTCTCCTTTTTGTTGTTGTTGTTGTTTGTTTTCATTTGTTTCATATCGCTATCCACTTCCGAAAATTATTGCCTTGATTTGTAGAATTGTCGCTAAAAGCTATACACTAACAAGAATAAGAAGAAAAATTCTTTTGAATGTAAACAGGAAAACCGCAAGTTTATCAACAAGAGATAAATTATGTATGTATATATATATATATATGTAGACGTGAAATTCTAAGCAGCGTTAAAAAAAGAAGAGCAGAGCATAAACCAACATACAAATGATGCACGCACAGCACTAGGCATGCAGCAGTCACAGAGTTTAGAATATATTCAGGGAGTATTGGCAACATTTGCGGCATTCTGCACATAATTGCCGCTAAAAGAAATTAAACGTACCGCAGAAAGTCGTTAAATGTGATTTAATGAGTAGCACATTGACTGTGTGTGTGAATATGTGTGTAGTGAACGTGTATGTGCTAAAGAAAAAAAAATATGTATATATATGTATACTGATGTATATGCATAAGAAAACAGTTTTGTCGAGGCCAGAGGAATTTGGTAGAATTTGTTCCTGACCTCAGTCAACAATTCAAAATGTATTTAAACGAAGGAATTTTTGCAAAATACGTTAAAAAAAAAGAACAGAAGACTGTAGGGACTGCGTTGAAATGACTTTAAATGCTACATTTAACTTGATTTACAATCATTCAACTGCCTGAGAGAAGAGAACAATAGAAACCCTAATTAATTCCCTAAGTGAATGGAAAAAATTCACACACATACACGCACACGCATATACACGTGCAAACTTATATTCAGAAACATACAACTGCTCTCTGGAGTCTTTAGCAGACAATAGAAAGCAAAATATAATGTTAACCTAAATGAGGTGATGATTAATGTCTCTAGAGTAGGGTCACAAATTTCATTATACATGCACATACATGCGTGATACCGAAGAAGAACTGCATAGGAGTATAGGAGTGTGTTTGCATATACGTTAAGAAAAAATCGTAAAAAGCCAAGTAACCTTTTTTCTGTTTGCATTTTCTTCTTTTAGAATGGCAACACCACCTTTCTTCGCGAAAATTTTCACATTAATTGTACTTAATTAAGATGTCGACATTTCCGACCAATGATTCCAGTTGACAGCGTCAAAGCATTTGATCACAGCCGCCAGGCGTCTGTCAAATTCAATATCAACACAAATCATTTGTCTTGCATCTAAAATCCCCGCCTGTAGAGATCGGCGCGTCAGAGAAGCAAAGTACGAACTTCAACAAAACATTTCTGCTTTAACTGTAAGAGATGATGATGAAAGGAAATGGAAAATTGTCGCTCCGTCGCTTTACTTTTTTATTACTTATCAACTGACTTAATTAAGTGCTTCAAAATGACAAGAAAAAAACAAAAAATTGTCATAATTATGAAAATGTGTACGCATCAGCATAAATTTTTTAAACAGGCCTTAATACACTTTACTTCCACATGCTTGTTAGCATATCATTACTTTATATGAGCAGATAATTTGAATATTTTCGCATGTCATTCAAATCACAATCACAATCGCAGTCACAGTCACAGTTTCAGTAGCCATTTCAAGTCGCTGTTAACAAGTTAGGCAGTGAGTTCATCAGTCAATCAATTCAAGTCAATTTAATCGCTGACAAGAGAGATCTAAGTACAAGCTCTTATATTGTTTGCTGCCTTCAATCAGTTTCAACACAAATCCATCTTCTGTTCTCTCTCTCTCTCTCTCTCTCTCTCTCTCTCTCTCTCTTTCTCTCTCTTAATATCTTTTCTGTTAAGTGCTTCTATTGTGTGCTTCGGATTTAAGATCTGTTTGTGTTTGCGATAAAAATCTTTTGGCCACAAATGGCAATTGGGTCGACCGCCTTTGTGAAAACGTTAAACGTCGCTTTATTCATTATTATTCATGTCAGTGTTTGTAAAAGTTTTCTTTCCTTGTCATTTACAGTTTCATTTCAATAACTCTTTAACTTAACGATCGCTTTTTGCGATCGATTTTAGTTAAGGTTTTGTTTGATGTTACGGTTAAAAATGTAATGGATTTATAGCAATTTGACTGCAAAATGATTCAATAGAACCGAAAGCCTTTAATCGAAAACTTTGCTAAGAACTTTGCAGAGCAACTTTGTGCGTAAAATTAATTCGTTAACCAAAGTAATTTAATTCGTATCATTTGTGAATCTCTGCAATATGTAATTAGTAACGTTTATCTCTCGCCACATTCCAATTCGCTCAAAAAGTGTTTCGGAAAAAACATATTTATTCGTTTATAGACTTCGTGCTCACGTTTGTATAATTGAATTTTTAAAAAATCGAACCTCCTGATTTTTAATCATAAGAGTTTCTTTTTTTGATGCGGAGATAAGGAAGCCCTGATAGCAACATATTCTCTACCCATTGCCTTCTAACGTGCACTATCCTAGATTGCCATTTCGCTTGTCAGGATTGCACATTTATCCTTTAGCTCCACAAAGCAGGAACTGAAACACGTGGACCTATCGTCTCCTTCTTTACCTAGCAGTTTTTTATTTTCGTCAAGCTCTACAACTAAAACATGCCGATATAGCTAACCTAAAACTAAGTTGGAAAACCATTTATGAGTAGAAACCTACCTCAATACTGGCACTTAACTTTCAGAATTGATGGGTAGAATAAAAACCATATTGTGACATAGGGAAAATTAGAGGAATTAATCAGTTAGGAAGATGGAAATGGTTCAAAACAGGCGCAGTTTGGTGTGACAAGAAAAGAAGAAAGCAACAAGAATTATAAAAATGTTTTCCTGAAAACAAAAGCTCAAGTAGAGAAGAACGGAAATTTTGCATTATTCTGAAAAATAAAGGCGTTGCGATCAATTCAAGCGTCACATTTTCTTTGCAAAACCTAAAGTTCCTATCTTCCAGATAATCTTACGGCCTTATTAGTTCAAATTAAAACTACATCAAAAAACCTCCTAAAACTGATAATACGATTAAAAACACACATACACATTTCTAGCAAAAGATATGACTTTGACCGATTTTGTTTGTGGAATTACAACACAGTCGCAAAGCTAAATATGAGAAGCTGAAATTTAACACAGAAACTCTTTGAGATCGAGCAAGACGACTCACAGAATAAACAAGTAAGAAATCTTTTATACCTTTTACTGTCGTCCTAAAAGAGACTAAAAAAAGGAAAGGAACTAAATACAATATAACACATAATATATAACAAAGAATATCGAGGAACACGGTTTTCAGATCCCTCGGAATAGAAGTTATCCAGGTAACCTGCAAGCGGTCATATCAATGGACACCGAAAGGTGGAACAAATGTACACTTTTTTTTTAATTTTGCGTGTCATACCTTCGTCACGTTATCTTTTTATTGTAGTTTTTATTAAAATACGCTTATTACTCGTCCGTCACGTAGGATAGAACAAAAGAGTGAAGAGTAAATTCCGATGTGTAAGATATAATGTGGCAGAGAAATATAAAAAGTTATATGAATTAATTGATGGATGTGAGAGCCGCAGAATGTTTATAAATTATTGGGTGTTACGTGAATTTGAGAGAAAAACAGCCGCAGAATGTTTATAAATCATTGGGTGTTACGTGAATTTGAGAGAAAAATTGTAAACGTGTCTTGATGGAATGATTTAAAAGAAGAAAAGATTGAGACGCAAGTTGTTAAATTGCAAGAATGCAAAATGTCAAGAATCGTATGGTTACGTAGGTCACATACACTCAATCTGCGAAGTGTGGCATGGCGAATAGAAGTGATAATATTCGGGCAGACAAATGGGATATTATCAGGAGATTATAGGACTCCCCTTTAGTTTTTTTGTCTGGATGATCTGGAAGATGCAATTTTATCTGCAGTGTTGTTGCCAAAAATGCCCATGTGGCTGGGTACCCGGAGAAAGTGAAAACAAAATGTGTCAGGCTTGAGGCTATAACGTAAGGATCTGATTTCCAATATGTAGGAGTGAGTTTTACCAGAGAGAAATGATTGTAAAGCGGATAAGACAGATTCATTGTCTGACACTATAAGGAATTTCTTTTGAGGTTAAGTACTCGCTAAACTTCTAAAATCGTAAGATATTCAGCCGAAAGTATAGTGCTATATGGATGATTTGAGTAGTCAGCTTCTATATTAATATCTTAACACCAAAAGTCGCTGCCTGAAACATCTGTTAGATCCATCAGTAAAGATGAGTGAAACATGTTCCCATTTTGTATTGACCAAGTACGAGTAACTGTGGTGTGCCTCTGCCGGAGTAACTGTGGATTTATTAGAATTTAATTACTTGTCGAAAATATTGAGCATCAAACGGAATTTTGAATAAACTATGTGCACCAGTTCCTAGATTGTTGAAGTTCTTAGTTTTGTCAGCAAAAAGTTTAAAGAAGGAAGGTATAGAAGTTGGGAGATATAAAGTTGTAAACGAAAGGCAAGCTTGAATGATTCTCAAAAGATAGAAATTTATAAAATGAACAACTGGCGAGTAAACGAAATCTTTCCTGTAGGACCCTGACATTTGTCATCTGTTCAAAACTTAGTGTGTGTGTAGAGTGCATGCCGCCAAGCACCAGACGAATGCATTTCCATGGGATTCTGCATAACTTCACAAGGTCCTTCTTTGGGATCTCCAATAAGGGTGAACAGGCGTATTCTAATTTTGGGCTGATTAAGCCAAGATACAGTTTAATCATTCAAGAAGGGCCAGAGCTCCAAGAAATATTATGGATTTCAATACATTAATGAGTTGATAACATTGTTCGGCAGTTTTGTGAATGTAAGCTACAGGAGAAAGTTTTAGCAAACGGAGTAGGAGGTAAATGCGAAGAAGAGTAAGTCTCTCCTTTTATTTGAAAAGACCAAGCATTTGGTCTTATTGACTGAAAGTGTGAGTTGAAGTGATTCAAGATGAGAGGAAATAATATCGAGAGCAGATCGCAAATTGCGCATACACAAATCTGGATCAGAATTGGAACTAAAATGGACAAGATCGTCAGCATAGCCCAGGATAGAGATATTTTCAGGAAGGGAACTGAAAATTTTATTAATATATAACTTAACGCAAAGAGGACTAAATACAGATCCCTGAGGAACTGTGAAAGATCTACTTTGTACAACAACATCATCATTGTTAATTAACATTTTCTTATAGAGAGGAAGAGATTATATAACAAATTATATAATTTGGTAGGGGGACTCAAAGAGAGAAGGATAGATTTTAGGATGCTGATATTGACAGAATCAAATACTGACATTATGAGAATGTGATTCTTAGCAAACGCTGAATATATTGCTGACCACAAAACGACATTGTTGTCTTGGGCAGATCTGCGACATCTAAAACCAAATTGTGAGCATTAAAATCGCCATATATTAATGCAGATATGTCGGATCTGAAAGAGAATAGCTTACAATTTGCAGAATCAGAAAGCAAGAGTTCCCCAAACGAAGTGTGAATGGTGCAGCTGCAAGCTTCGATAGGTACACAATTTGCAAAATTAGAAGTGTAAGAGAATGAAAGCTAGATAGATATATGGACCGCCACACCAGCAGCATGGATGGAGGTGGAGATACGATCAAATCTAACCACGTTCAGAGATCATCAAGTTTAAGAAAAGTTCAGAAAGACAGGCCACGGAGATGCCATTATAACGCAGGTATTGTTCAAGCTGTTTTAACTTGTGACGGATGCTGGTGCAATTAGGTTGAGCTATTTTTATTATTGATTGAGAAAGAATAGGAGTACGCGTCCGAAGGGGATCGTTGGTTTAGAGTGCTCATGTGAAGGTCGCGAGATAAGCGTGTGGCAGAGTTAATGGTAGAATTTGATCTAGAAGGCGGCTTGATATTATGTAATTTTTGAATACGGTCAGAGCTTTGAGATAAGTTCAAGGAAGTGGTAAAGTTAGTGATCATTTCGTGATCGAAAGGCATATTATCCGTGATAGATATCTCAGTCTCGGGATTTGAAGAATTTATGTTGAAAGGAGAGAGGTCGAACTGAGACTGTAGACTCAGTGTTTGCTCATTTGACTGATGGTTGAGAAGTCGGAGGAGGCAATTTAGGGACCGACTAACCGATCATGAAGGTAATCGTAACGAATGTTTAAGCAACAATTGGAATCATCTATCGTCCGCACTCTTAGTTTTAAAACAGAATAACTTAGACAATTGTTACCAGAACAGTTGCAAAGTGTAATACAAAACTGACCAAAGCAACACAAATTTGAGTGAGGTTAGCGGTCTTACGACAGACCTTTTTTGAAATCTTCTGAAATAAATAGGAATCGATACTGAGAGAATTGCGATGACACTGTTACCATATGATACGTGTCGCTTATTTAGTTTATTAATGCTATTAATGCTAAGTAAGAAATGTATAGGCTAAGCTTAAACAAATCCAAAAAAAAAAAAAAAAAATTGCTAGATATTATGTGACTTTAAAGAGTTTTCGGAAAGAATATGAATTTTATTTTTACTTACCTCAAATTCTACTTTATCTTAACTTTTAATCTTTCAAAAATTTCGAAAACAAACAAGGACAAGTCGAGCGGGCAGAGAACACGTACCAATCTAGCTTTTAACCATTTTACAAAGCGGAGGAAATTATTTCAATCGTTAATATTTTTGCCAATGATGTGTGATTTCACAATTAATAAAATCCTGAGGAGCTAAGGGCTGTGAAGTTTATTACCAGTCGACCACTTTTTACTTTCTATATTTGAATGTCCGTTAGGTTGCTACAAAGTATAACGTAGTAAATTTTACATCAATTCAAACATTGAGAAAAAAATAACAAAAACAGCAACAATAATATTAACTTTATGAGAACTTGCATAAGTTGTTGTTGGCAAAAACAGTTGCACTTGCTTTCACATCTCTCTACAGACGAATATATGTAAAAAAGCGTATGTGTGTAAATATGCATAAATTTGTTGCAAAACACTTAGCAACAACAATAGATTTTGTTTTATTTTATTTTTTTATTTTTCACTTTTTTTGCTAAATAAATATATTTCAAGGTTCTCTGCGCCTTTTTGGCCAAAACCTAGAGTTGAAAATAAAGGAAAAATAGAAAAAGAAAAACATTGCATTCGCTGATGGCAATGTAAAGTAAATAAAAAATATTATGTTTCGTCTGTTTTTTCCTATGCTGACGTTTTTGCTGGTTTTGTTATTGCAACAAAAAAAAAAAAAAATAGAAAAAAAAGACAAAACAGGGAAAAAGTCTGCAGTGCCTGCAGCACGCAAACACACTCTGGTGAGCTTAGAATACCCATACGCTCGAGTATATAATGTTGATCGTGTTTAGTTTATGTGTCACATTGTGTTTGGCAACATAGTGTGCGCACTTATTGTATTGTTGCAAATCTGCATATGTGTAAATGCAGCGATGTATGCAAACGTTACCGTTGTCATTACATATTGTTATTTTTGTTGTTATCAGGATAAAATATGAAGAACATATCTAACGCAAGTGTCTTGCGTGAGCTTCAATTGTTTATGTCGCATATGTGTAGAGACACAGAATAAATACAACAAAATCGTATGGTGCAACTATGCGTGCACATGTACGCCTTTTATCTTTCTTTCAAGATATTTGCTCATGTAGCGTAAACGAAATATTTTATGTGAGATAATGAACATGTGAACGCGTTAAGGAATCTTCAAAAGTTTTTTCTCCTTCGTAAAAATAAAGCGAAAATATATGAAAAATATTTTATTATTTTCAAAAACTTGATATATAAATTTAAAAAAATATTTTTATAAAAAAAATTGATATTTTTTATCGAAAAAAATTTATCAGACATTTATTAAAAATTTATTAAGAAAATTACATTCGTCTCTGGTTCATGTAATAAACATCACTTCTTCGAAGCAAAGAAACCTATTTTCGAAGTATTGTGTTAATTGTGGGATTGTCAAGTGACATTAGGGCCATCTTTCGATGGCCTTATGAAATATTACACAATTTGCAGATGAGTTTATCAGCAGATTAAACGTCTTCTTAAACTTAATGATTAACAGTTTCTTTGATTCCTTGGACTTCCTAAAAAAGGTCGAACGAAAAGGCGTACATGATCCAATACATTCGCAATCTTACTCTTATGAAAGCAAACGAAAACATAGTCGATCACAGTCGACCATTAAATACCGAACACCGCTTCCCTTGATGCAGTTATGCCTTATACTTTTTCGTTTAACGACATTTCAAAACAACGCTGTATAGGGGAAATAGTTGAAAAGTTGTCAACATATCCTGTGCCACAAGTGATGTGCGTGTATAAATACATTTATAAAATTAAGGGGCCTTTCATGAATTAGGGTGTAAGCAAAGCATATTAGGCTAGATTCCATTGTTTATGGGGATTGGTGCAGGCTGTTTCGACTTGATTGCTTACTAGGCAATATTGGCTAACTATGATAACCCGGCTGGATATTCCAAGTTTGCCCGCTTTTTTATTGTTGTTTATCTTTAAAAAATTTATAGAATGAACAGGGATCTAATGGCTTCTACAACGAAACTATATTAAATATTAACTTTCATAAACAAATCAGAGCACGATCCTATATTGAGAGTACCTTGGTTTCCAGTCAAGTCGCGGAGTAGCTGTAGCGATTCCATATGCACGCGCGCTTATCGATCAAATGGTTACACCATTGAGCTCAGTGTTCTTACATATGTTACTTGGGTTAAAGTCAGAAGCAAGTTCCTCCATTACAGGCAACGTATTTCATTGCTTCAGAGAATTTAGTGCAGGCAATATTGACTGATTATCAAGGACAGAAAAAACAATTAAGCAATTAAGAAAAAGCAATTATGGGGCGGCGGCCGAATCTCGTATACCCTCCACTATGCTTTTTGCATTGTGCTCTCTCATTCTGCTCCAAGTTCTTTTATTTGATACCCATACCCCTGATATTATTAGGAATAATTAAAACACCAGGTCGCTGTGTATACCATAGTTACATTAAAGTTAATTCATTTTTAGGCAGATACTATATTTTTTTTGAAGAATGTACAAAAAAATTTTAAACATTCTACCTTGTCTACCTTATGACAAATAAACATGAAACCTCAAAAAAGGAAAACAAAGAGAATGTAATCATTTGTAACTTTGCGTGGGCATGGACGATTTTGTCCACTTTTGCACGTAAAGAGTCGTGGAAAAATTGAAGCCTTCTGACTTTTATAATTTCTGAGTAACGACCAAAAACCCACAAATTCTCGTTAAGTAAAACGGAGTTGCGGTCAAGTTATGCTCCACCGCAAGCTTCTGCTCTGACCAATTTAGCCCATTTTCAATACCAACCTGCGTGCAGAAACTTCCAGTGTTTCTACCAAATTTGAAGTATCGGTAACTTAACTTTTCTGACCAGGAGTGCAACACCCACCACATACTCACACGGACGGGCAGACATGGCTAAATCAATTCAGTATTTCACGCTGATCAAGAATATATGCACTTTGTACGGTCTCTGAAGCTTCTTTTTGGATGTTACATATATTATCCCCATCTTACAGTGGTGGGTATAAAAAGAACACGGCTTTACTCCAAAAATCCTAATTATTGCTACTGGCAACTGTGGTAAATGTGAATAGAATTGAATAGCCATCAGTGCACTACCAGAATGACTTGAAAAACAATACTTTGCATATACTAAACGTGTATAAGTTGACACATATGTAGGGCACTTACTCGTAAATAATTAGGAATTCATCATGTATTGAAAATCTTTTGCTTTCCAATAAACGTCTTTTGTGATCGTAAAAATATTTGCTTCAAACTTATCAGGTGATTTGATTAACTTTATCTCGTCCGCATTCGAAATTCTTACATGGAAGATCTTCAAATCCATAAGGAATTATTGTTATCACATATGCATATGACAGAACTTGAACTAAAAAATAAATGTAGGGTTACGTGTAAATGTTAATACTATAGCGATAATGTACATAAACAAGTTTGTGTTGGAAAAATAAAGAGAATAACGGAATATGTAAACAATTTTTCAAATAAAAATTTTTCCTAAAATCTTTTGAAGCCAAGCCGCACACGTGGCAAAGAGGAAAGGGAAAGTCAAAATTAAATTTGTTTTAGAAAATGTGTGAAATTTCGTGGAAAAGCGTTAAATAGAAAATTTAAAAAAAAAAATTCACTTCATTTCTCTTAAGACAATAATTTTGAATAGAAAATATGTAAAAATATTTTCTTTTACGCTCATTAAAAAAATTTCAAATTCATAGTTCTGGAATAATACCAATCAGTATTTGAATGCCGCCATTTCGAAAAGAAGTTCACATCTCTCCATTTAGTAGAACGGACAGAGATATGTGTATTAATCAGTTTGAAAAATTAACAAAGAGGTAATTTTGATAGAGGCTTAGCTTTTTTACTGTCTCTCATTGTTATTCACAACACAGCTTTAGGGCTTGGAAATAGGTGGGGAACTTAAAAATATTCAGATATCAAGATTTCTTTTAAATTCTTTCTTTTCACGTTCGCGAAAGCAAGTTCGAAAAATACACATCGGTCCTTCCACCTATTAACTTGCGTTTGATAATGTTTTAAAAATCAGAAAGCAATTTTTTAGAATTCATTATATTTATTACGTCTCCGACAATTGCCTGCATACAGTCGTAATACCTACTCGACCACCTAAGAAAAAGTAATGTGCTCGAAATCATTACTAACGCTAATTACAAAGAGCTCGAGAAGCGGGCTTATCTTCGCAAGGTCATGCCATTCTAATGAAACCATTTAATTTTTTCCCAAAGCGCAAAGCGCTTTTGAGGACATGTCATTAAACACTCTCTGTGTCAGATATAATCAACAACAACAAATTGGCGACATGAAAATTAAAAAGCAAGAATAAGCAGATAAGCAACTAAGGCACGACACTGCAAACCTCGATTCCTTTTGGTGCACGCAACTGCTTATAGGCTTTGCTTATTTGAATTTTAAATAACAGAATATGTCAACAAAGTCTGAGATTCACTCAATTATTGTTTTTTGTCTACATTTCCAAAAGGCCAAGGCAAGGCAAAACAAAGAAGAAATTAAAATCTCAAATGATGGAGTAAAGGAGAAACAACTTTGGCTATAGCGGACCGAGTTAACGATATTCAGAATAGCACTGATTGAAACCGAAAATTCCTTGGCCTTCAAAACAAGAACTATAAATTGTATGCAGAACGGTAATTACTTGCGTAGAGGTTAAACGATCTTATATTTTCGAGTCTCCTGATGTGGTTCACCATGGGGAGCGAAACTATGGGGTCCCTTGGTTTACCCATAGATGTGCCGAAACCTTCACCTTTTCGTGGTGCTCCCTATAAACATTTTCTGCTGCATTATGGCTCTTTAGTTTCCTTTGGTTTTAAGAGTCGCACAGTCAATGGCAAAGAAAGGTTTAAGGCTTCTATCTATAACCTAGCAATAGGTTTTTCTCTTGGAAAGCGGAAGGGGTCTAGTCGGAAGGGGCTTTTCTTTTTTTACAAAAGGAAGCATTTCTTTCCCTATTAGGTTCTCTTGGTGGAGGTCATCTAATGGTGGCCAGCGATAACAAGTGGGCTGGGGCACAGATAGGTGTGTGTTCTGTGCGACGACAACCTTGGAAGCATTATTTTCCTTGAGGAAGGATAGTCAGGCTTGGCCGTCCGGGACGTGTGGAGAGTCCGAAGGCAAGAGCGAAAAGCGTACAGTATGAGATCACCCAAAGCTGTATAGCTTGGTGTAAGTTCTGGTTTGAACGATAAGCCAAGAAATTAAAGGGTGTCCACGGGGGTCAGGTTGCCCAAAGTTGGACTGCTTTGGCAGGAAGATGCACACAACCCATCGGAATGCCGGAGAATGCCTTCTTGCCTGACTGCTGGGTACGGCCCTTCGGGGAGTATTCGTGGTGGCTGTGGTTACCCCAAAGTCTCGCGGGGAGCTATTGAAGAGGTGCTTAGATAGGCCTCGACGTAGACCACTAAGCGAGAATTTGGCCCACACCCATTTTCTATTGCGGTACTTCAGGGTAGAAAGGCCCCCTTCAATGGGGATTGTCTTTCTCCCTGAGAGGTCGTCAATCAACTTACCTCGATTGCCGATGGCTGTAGGCAACCCGTCTGATTAAGACTCATGTCAGGTGCAGACGTAAAACACACAGAGCGATCTGTGGTTCACCCTGTTAATGCGCACGATCCCATCTTTATCCTACAACACAGTAGCCATAATCCTTTTGAATGTCGTCTTGGAGCACGCAACTGTCAATGGCCAGTAAGTCACCGATCGGATCTGTGGTGGTTCGTAGTAAATCTATGTCTCGTCGACAACGAGCAGTTCATCCAATAATTCAACTCATTAAGTGTCGGGCTCGTCTAAAATCGATTCAGATTGTCATCCACTTTAACCCGAATAAGTTTCGAATAAGTTTTTCGATTTGAAATAGGCGTTGACTTGTTTGTCTACGAATCTGTTCTCAAGCCGATGTCGTTGCAAGTAGCGCTACTGTACTCAAAACCTTCACTGTCTTGTAGACAGTTTGCGATGGACGTTTCGAGCTATCGTACCTTTTGAGCGTGCCTAACAACGCGATCGCTAGCTATATAAGAATACTGGTGGCAAGATGGATGGAAGGATAAGTAATGAAGGGCTTTGGTGTTTGAAAACGAAAATTGTTAAGTGCCATTGAGCCTATGTAATCCGTTTTCTCTTACGCTGGGTGATATCTCGAATCTATGCCAGCACAACAACATCCTAACTGCCTTTCAGAAACGAATGTTAAATTTTTGAAGAATTGATCCATTGTTATCATCCATGCCAGCATTTTCATATCTCTCGAATAATGTTAGATTTTAGAAGAACTTGTATCGAAGCTATTTTTATATATAAAAAGTCATCTATAAAGTCGTTTTGTTTTAAAAGTGAAAGAGAAACCGCACTCGAATGGAAATTTGAATTTTTTTATACCCATTACTAACTTTACACTTTGATATAAGTGTCAAAAATCTTCAATAAATTATAATAACAATTATATATATATTTCATGGTTACATGCCGTACCACCACATAAACATATTTTGCAATTGTACCGGAAGCAACTTCGCTTATTGAAAACTATTGTATCTTATCCATACCGCACAATATTTTTTAGTGTCAGGAAATTTTTGGCATTTTTCAAGAGGTTTTCGAACCCAGTCTGTCGGGATGGAACTGACAAAGTTTCTATTGATTCCTTTAAACATAATTATGAGATGGTGGTTACAGTTTCAATGGGCGAGCGGACAGTTGTGGCTACATAGAGTCGGTTAGTGCAAAGCACCGAGGTACGGTGTGTTAAATCCTCCTTGTTTATTATACCTACATTTTTCATATTTATTGTATTACGCTCTCATTATCTGGAACAAGATAGTGCTTTTAATGGAAATTTCTGTACGTTAAGAAACAACAAGCCGTCGTTAAATCAAAAGTTGTCGAGAAAAAAACTTTTGTGCAACAAGCTAGCGCTAAGCAGGTGCTAGAAGATTCGTTTTAAGCTTCATATAAAAAAATCTGTTCCGTTTCAATACAAAATTCGCTTCGGGCTTAGGTTTGTTTTTAAAACCTTTTTTGCAATAAAAGATGTTTCTAATAGCCTTCGGTTACATTCACATTTTTTTGCATATTTTACTTTATACAAAAATGATACCGCTTTGTAGACCGGCTCATAACATCGTCATGAATATATCATGTTTTTAAATTAATGCGCTCGTCCTTTGGAAGTGAATAACATCATGTTCATGTGCGTTAAAGAACTTTTCAAAAAGAACTCCTGATCTAACCATATGTTCGTTTTTATTGTCACTTAAGTATGTTTTTTGCTTCATTGGCACGTTGTTAATGCTTTCATATATGTACATGTGTTTGTTGAATTCTTTGTTTTTCAATTCAGGAAAAAGAAAAAATGAATTTTTTTTTGGGTAAATAAATAGTTAAAGCAAATGTCATCAGCGTTTTCTATTCACGGTAATACAAACAAACAACCAAAAAAAGATTATCCGCTGGTGAATGTAATCGATAGGTATATGTATGCGTATGCTATGTTATTATAGCTATCCATGTACTTAAATATGTATAGGTTTCTTTTGCTTCAGGCTTATTGGATGACATTATAATGATTTTCTATTCTGGGATATGGTGAGCTTAGGGAAAATTTGGAAACGAAAAAGGGAAATCTTTTATAAATCATAATAAAAAAACAAAACATATATGTTGGGATTTTAATATTTAAACACATATAGAAAATTTTTTTTTTTTGGATTTTCGTTACATGACAAGCAAACAGTTTTGAGAGACAGTTGTTGATCTATTGTAATTTTCTTGGCTAATCTTGTCGTGGTTGGGTATTAGTTTTTCTTTGTTTGCTTTTGGTTGGTGAAAGTTACTAAAAGAAAATGAAATATATTTCTGTTAATATGTGTTTAAATTATCCTTTTCTAGCATACTGTGAATTCTATCCTCCTTACTCCCCACAGCATTTCCGCTGTCGTTGCGAATGCCTCTTTTAATTTTCCTTCTATAACCTTCTTTGTACAAGCAGGATTTGTTGAAAATATGAGAAAAGTCGAATTCACTTCGCATTGAAATCGATGAGTGCGATATTAGGTAGAAAAAAATGAGTTTCTGCCCAAGAAACGTTACCTATTAAACTGGAGTGACGCAGTGTCTTTCTATGTGAGTTTGGTTCGTGGAAAGTTCTTTGAGAGAATTGAGGGAGCTGGGTTTTCGTCCAATAAGTCATGCGATTCATTGTCTTCACACTTTTATGGCCCTGTCGGCTGTTCTTTGTCTTTTTAATTAAAATGATCACTTTTAAACCTACAATTAGGAGATGATAGAGCAGCATCACCATAAGCTTCTAAAAGTGTTTGGTGATCTTCGGCAGCAGATTACTTCAAATCAAACTACAAAAGTAATGAATGCCGAAAATGCACTTTTGAGCATTCCATGATTCGCATCTTTATACACTCAATAACTCAATCGTACTAAATGGCAGACAATTATTTTACGTAGAAAAACGTCACAATCATCAAATTTAACCGTTGTTTACATTGAAACTTCGCATCCCTATTATTATATGTTATTGTATTCTTTAGGATCTTTTATATGCCAATCATACAAGACCTTAAGACAGAAATTTGAAATGAGACTGAGGTGCAGAAGATTACTGAAAATCGTACTCTTTCCATGCAGATCTCTAAGCAAGGTTATGATAATCATTTGAGCGATTATTGTTGTTCATAGAGTTGTTCATTTTCAGTACCAGTATAAAAGTTGTTAGTAAGAATAAAAAACATGAATGAAACATTCTTTATATCAGGCATACGTGCATACAAACGTTCTTATTACATACTTTCAATATCTAACTAAGCAAACAATCGTCGAGTATGCTTCTGTGTTGGAATAGCTGGGAAACATAAATTCCGTAAAAAAAAAAAATCTTCTTTCAATTTTCTCTATTTTTTACTTGTCCGTCTTATTAAGGCTTTAGGCCAAAGATGATGACGATGATGGCCAGACAAAGGGTTAAAAAAAAAGAACTTTTTAAATGCTTGGATTAATTTTGTACGACTCCAACTCTGACTCTTACTTTTACTGAACTCGAACACGGTGTAAAGTGGTATAGAGAGGCCTGGTAAAGTAATGTTTACATTTGCACAAAGGCGAGGAATGTGCCTTTTTATTAAAGCTAAGGGCACATGAAAAGGTTACAGACAGCAATCACACTTACACTTAGTTGCTCAAAGAATACAAGAGGAGCATGAAGCCGAGTGTAAATTTACAAAGCATAACACTCGAAGACCAGCCGGCCAGCTAGTCATTCGCCAACCAATACCAACAGCACCCGCAACGACAATCCCCCACTAAAAATAATGAATAACAACCAAGATACAGAATAACATGGAAAGCAATGTGAAAGCAACGCCTACAAAAATTGTTTATCTTTTGTAAACGCTTTGAAAAAAAAAAAAAAAGGAAGAATCAAAATTAAACAAACAACAAATAAACAAGCAACAACTGCAAAAGAAAAAAACATTTTGCATTATGCAATAAATTTTTACTCCAGCATTATTGTTGCCTTTTGCCATTTTATTTATGCACATATATCGCTTAACACAAAGCGAAAGTTGTGCTCACTTACTTTCAAACGACAGCCATCATGCGATAAATTGTCTTTGCCTATAAATGTATAAAAGAGAATGAACGTGTTTGTTTGTGTGTATGTGTGCGCGTCTCTCTTTGCCTGTGCGTGTAAATAAACGATTCACCAAAAAATTAGCATAAACAGGAAGTGGGTGTTGCGAAACATCAACAACACCAGCATAACAACATCTACCAGCGTTTTTATATAGCAGGAGCTAAATCAAATGGCAGCAACATGTTAACTAAACAAAAAAAAGGAAAAAAAAAACAAGCTCGCAAAAAGAAAAACGCTTAACAACGCAGCAAACAAATTATCCACAACTGCCTTTCCTATTACTGCTGCTTTTGCTGCTGCTGCTGCTGCTACTACTTCGTGGTTTCTTTGTAATGCTTTATGCTGAACAAAGCAATATCCAGCAATAGCAACAAGAACACCGACAAGAACAACTACGGCAACTATTGCCTAAAACAAAGCATGGCGTCTAGCAATTTTAACGCTTCGTTGCGTCTATGCAGGCATTACTTTAACATTTGGCTTTTGTTGTTGTAGTTTTTGTAGTTTTTGTAGTTGCTCTTATGTTTATTGTTAAAGATCTTTTCGCACAAAGGGTTACTTTGCACAATAACAACGGCTAAAAGTCGTATATAAAAAAATAAAAAAAAATTATAATGAATTTAAAAACTCATTGACTTGAAAAAATTTCTACGCAGTCTTATTAACAAAGCCTCCTTTAAGCACAGTAATAATGCATATGCAGCGCACGGTGCATGTTAAAGTGCACTCCATTTTGTTTGAGCTGTCGAAAGGAGGCGATTTTTGTTTTGTTTTTTGTACTTGAAATTTTGTTTATATGCAGCTAACCGATGAATTTGTATTCAATGCATTTAGTTAGTGTTGGACCCCGCCTTTAAGTATTAAAGCAGGTGCTTATTAAAAAAAAAAAAAAAAAAAAAACTCGCACATTAATCAGGATACAACTTATGGTGCACTTTGTTCTCTTTCTTTCTTGCAAAACTTGTGCAAAGATGGCAGTTATTAAGCAAATATTGATTGGTTAAAAAAATATAAGGATCGTATTCTATACTCATTAATACTGTTGCAGAATTGTAGTAACTACTTTTTTTTTATTTCACTGGACTAACGTTTATTAGTTTATTGCAGTGTCTTGGCCAAGTAAGACTAGTCGAACTGAGTTAAGACTCAGTGCTGTCATAGTGACAACACGCCAATTATGCAGTAAAGCTATATAAGACCCCTTCTACGGATCTAATGAAAGCATTTATTATAGCAAATGTAAAAACCTTCGAGTAAAAAAATCGATTGTCTCTGCAGTTTAACGTGTATATTTGCCAACGAAGGCTTAACTACTAACTAAAGGCACATGGCACGACTCATGTCCATTCACGTTTGCACCACTCTCTTGGCGGAGAAATGCATTCGTACATCGGTGATCAGTAATGATCGATAACGCAACATGAGGCCTTTTGTTACGCAATTCCTTACGCCTTAGGCAATGCTTACCCAAAACCTCCGTTCTTCTTTGGATCAAGCATACGATTGCGCTTAATGCGTCAAGATGCTTTGATGGCGGCGCACTGACACATGTATGGAATTAGGCTCTTTCGATGGCCTCTAAAGGTCTCTACAACATCAAAAACCTGGAATGGAAAATAAAATTCTGTGAGGCACAGATCATCATTTTGTTATTTAACAAGTCGTTAGCCGACAAGAAACGGTTACCTTCGGTTGGAATTTAGGATTTCCCATTCTCCACCGAAAGTATAAATAAAAGTCGGCTGTCTTCAATAACACATTGTAGCTTGCAATGAATTACGTAAAACTATCTTTAGAAAATGCCTTGGAAATAATAAAGCTTAGAGGAAAAAGACCAAGAACAAGTTGGGAGACACCATATATTTTTTTATACGGATTCACATTCTTCACGTTTGTCGTTTTAATCTATTTCTTTTGACATTTTGAATCAAAAGTGAAGAAAGAAAATATTATAAGCTATGCATTTATACATACAATAATAAATAAGCAGAAAAGTGTCATAAAAAATTCCTAACAACGAAAATCATAAAAACGCTTATAACCTGTCAACGAAATGTCAATCCGATGTCAACGTAGAAATATCTGAGGTAAGGGTTAAATGACTTTTGTCTTATATGCAACATATACACACATGCACTTATTTATGAATAATAAACTATTAAGATTTTTTTTTTTTTTCATTTTACATGTTACATATCGTAAAGGTCTGACAGCGTGTGATAGAATGCCGTCAATGTTATCGCAAATAGCAGTAATTCATACATTGATGATTGACAAGCATAAAATGCTCGTGCGATATTCAATGGACAAGTTGCAATAATAGAAGGTTCAAGAAGACAAAAAAAGGATTAGGTATAATTATATATCGCCTGTATATATCTATCTGTAAATAGATTTTTATAGAAAGGGTAAAATCTCTCTCTTCACGCTTGGAACGAACTAATAATTATTATCAAACATATCCGTCGGTAATTATCTAAACCATATGCACATAGAAACAAACAGATATTTTGTTATTGTTACTGTTTACAATCCAACCCAACATTAATCATTAGGCCAAAAGTCTCAATTTCAGTTCTCGTTGCCCTCTGAGAGCAACATGAGAATAAACACAAAGCTCAACGCCGTGGAATAGCGTTCGTAAACACATAATAATTATCGTCATAATTACCAGCAAATATCAATACCAACGTATAAGCGCATGTATATACTTAAGTATATATACATACGTTTACGTACAGTTCTGCTCAGAACAATAGCAATCCCATGCGATGTTTCTGTTGAGGATATATGTTAAGTAATTTTTTCATGTCTTCCGAGAAAAAAAACACACGTATTAACTTATTCAAGTTGGCCTCAATAGTGGCTTAGCATTATTACTGAATTTAAGGAGTAAGAAAGTCTCATATAAGAAGAAAGATATTGTGCTGTTAAGCAAGAAGAAACTATCAACAGATTCATTGTAACTACAAAGATACAGAAAAGAAATCATAATGAATTACATTTTTAAAAATAACATAAGTTAACGCCGTATGGAATTTGGGAGGTTTTTAGGTAAATTCTAAAGATTATTTGATAAAATTTTAGCAATATTTTCTTCGAGATATTGTCAATATTTCACCCACCATGTTGGCAAAATACAATTTTCAATCCAAAGGGCAGCACATCTTTTGTAGCTGCCTACAAAAGTAGTCACGTTGCGGTTATCGTCATAGAAATGGAAGCCCCGCTAATGTTTTCCATCTGGAGGCCATTTGAGATTAATGCTGCTACGGTTTCTTCAGTAAGTTTTGTGATGTGTCGGGAAACTTCGTCGTGCTGAGAAGTGACGATGTCTACTTTTTTTAGCGAATTGCGCTCGCTTTTCGTCCTAATCACTTCAGTTATTGTTGGTGGCTAGATTCATTTACTTAAAAGAAACCATAATACACCACTAGCGGTGAACTTCTTCATATATATTTCAACTTGTCATCGGTGTTAATGATTAATCTAGTTTTCGTCATGGATATTTACCCTTGTTCATTCATCCTTTCCTCTCGAAATAAGCAGCAAAGTCACGGTACTCGCAAACGGCGCCATTTTTTTCATGCAGACGTCGATCTCTAATCTCCAAAAAATTCATGTAATGTGCGTTGTTAACTAAAGCTTAAAGGCAGTACTTTCGGATGGAGAAGTTGCAGGTTAGCGGTTTAGTACCGTATAGTACACAGAGCGGGACATAAACTTGGGAACAGCGATAGCTTATTCAACACCCCAGTAAAAGTGCAATAATAGCAAACTTTATTTTAAAGATTTATTTGTGTTGTAATTAATAAATGAAAAGCAAGTTTTACATATTTTCACGAAGTGTCTGCTATTTTTTTAAGCACTCATATACATAGGAACTTGCAATTAAATTCAACAGGCAAATAGTTAAAGATATGCTCTTTCGGTTTAAAGAAAGCGAATTAGTTTAGTTCTAAAGAAGGAGGAACGAAATCGATAAAAATTCGATGACAAAGACTCATAATATTCTTAACATAATAATTGAAGGCTTAATTGCGTAATACGCCGGCAGGGTTTAAAGGAAAACCGAAACGCATGCAAGAAATAAATTTCAAATAATTTTCATGAATAAGCAAAAGGCAGGAATGTTTGCGATCGAATTGAATCATCATCTATTATATTAAATCTAGGAAAATTGTTGTTATTTGGCTGTTGGTGCCCATGTGCGTTATGCTCAACTTTGTGTATATTGGTGCTTATTTGTGTTTTGCTTTCGCTTTAGCGCTTCTCACCCATCAGCAACGATTTAATCTCTAATCAAAATTCAAAATCATTTGTTTAGCGCGGGATCGTAATTCGGTTAAATATTTTCATTGAAATTGCCTTCCCACTATGTAAACGGTAGGATATTAGAATATTCATTATATAGCGTGCATGCAAAAGTAAACACACAAATACATTGCGCTTATATTAATTCTAATGTCGAATAATAACAAAATTAAACCTATGCAAGCCTTGGCCACATGTGCATAACGTTCAAACATTTACGTAAACGTATGGTTGTGTCACGTTATGCAGAATCTGCGTACAACTTGTGGGTATTAATATTAGAATATCTTACCTAAAATATTCAATTTAAGAGGTTGAGAAAGTCCCCAGTATTCCAAGAAATAAAAAAGTTACTAGACAATCAGCATTTAAAGTACTTTAGAAAGCTTGTTTCAGCAGATTTATTATCTTTTGGATCCCCGTTCGTCGCTTAAACATCTCATTCCCGCAGTCACCCCCATATGATATTTACTAAATAGTGCGAACGAGTCATAAGCGAACGAAACAACACATTCGCCAGAATCACTTAATTCGCTAGAATGCTCTCAGGAATCATACGCTCATTTAATATACAGCTAAAGCAGGCACCGGTCTGTTCGAGAAAGTAACGGAGGCCATACTATCGATAGATTCGAGAACTAACTAAATCAGTGGATATTCTCGGACTTCATTTGCCACATAACTCTTCTTTTTCCTATTATTGGAGAAGACTTAAATTTTTTTTAACAAAATTGAAAGATAGTTGTGGTCGCCGACTGATATCATCTCCATTTTCACTTCTATTAAGTCTTATAATTACTTGCAAGACCGTCAAAATATTATATGAAATATGCTTCAGAATCTATGCTATCTACTCACGTTTTTCTAATGAGGATGAAACGATAGCGATGTTTTCGCTAAGAGCGGCCCTTTTCTTCTTTCAAAGAGTGATTTGGATATGGAACACACTGCGCACGAAACAACGGCCTTATATATTAGGTACAGTAATAAAATAAAGAAGTGGCATGAACTTAGTCCATCTGCTTTGCCCACATATTTGGTTTTGCTTGGCCGAGGGCTCCCTTTACTCAGGTTTTCAACAGATTTATCTGATGGCTGGAGAGGTCTTGGTTTTCTTCGCGATTTGAGAACTGTACTCTTTGGATAGCTATCCACATATACTCGATGGCAGTTAGTAGCATTAACTTAACGTTTTGGGTTTATATGATTTAGTTTTTTGTACATGTTTTCATTTTCATAGTTTAGTTGTTTCGCTAACGGTAAGCGCTACGTTTTCATTTTCGCAACAGATATCTCATAAAAATAAAACACATAACGCAATTAAAATTCATAAATTTCTTTGGAATAGCATTCCAAAGTGGCTTTAGAGATCTTTCTTTCTTGAAGCCTAGCCTTGAAAACTTTTCAGCAACAATGCCGAATTATTCTGCTCTACGGTAATGAGCGGCATAGCTAGTTCACCCAAAAATGAATCACAAAAAGAAGCGGAGTTGAAAAGTTTATTAAAAGAATTATTCGCTTGCACCAGAAGATGGTAAATGAACCAATGAATAACAAAGAAGCAAAAAAAAAACAACCCAAATAGCTCACGCCGTGGATATATATATATATGTATATATATATTTATATATATATATATATATTAATATTGTAAGGTTGTTATTTTTCTTGTTCGGACTACTCGTCTGTTTTGGTGAAATTATTCAGACGACTGTTCGATCCAGAGGGAAGAGGTTGTGCGCTCTTCTTCACATTTATGCCAACGTTCGAAATTAAATTGGCGTTGCCAACCGGTTAATAGTTCAACAACTCTACCAAGCATAAAATAAGCAACTCTATGCCTACAATTCCTAACTAATAATATGCGTAAGAAAAGTTAACGAGACGTAAAAGTAACTGAAACTAGACTTAACTAGTGGTATGTATAGAAAAGGATAACAATACGTAAAGGTAGCTTAAATTACGTTAAATACGTATCGTACACTTATGTCTGACTTTGGACCTCACAACATTATCCAATTAGTCAAAATGTTTAGAACCGCAAGCAATTAAGCAATGAACAAGTCGGGGCGATCAGAAAGAGCACTCAAACCAAGTATGAAGAAATTGGACAGACTGATGTGCCATTGGAATGCATAATGAGATTAATAGCCTTTAATTGGCAGCCAAAAGCTTATTTCAAAAAACTGTTTATGCGTAAATTATTAACAGCAGAGGATGCGTTTTTAGATTCAGTTAAAGGGGGACTTTTCAAGTTTCTTCTCTTCTCCATCTGCAATCCAATACGCTTCCAGGACAACAGCGGGAAGACAACATATAAAAATGGTTAAGAAAAAAGTGGATTATCAAATACTTTGCTTTAATGTTTGTTGTAATGTAAACAAGTAGGAAAGTTCTTTTATAATTTGTGTGCGCTCATGATGTGTTCATTTTTACGACCAGGGTAGTGCCAGCAAAATGCGCCGCACAGGCACACAGACACACACGTTTGAATTCAGAAGCCGCCTTTAACACGGCTAACGGGGAAACCATCATAAAATATTTAAACAAGCCAAGGTCTTCTCCATACTTAAAATGATAGACACTTACCTGTATGAAACAGAAGGGTACTGCATAACACAAACGATGGCTTAAGAGGACACATGTTTACTGCAGATGTACCACAGGGGTCATTCCTACATCCCTTACTATGGAATTTTCCAAGCGGAGCAAGCGTCTGCTCCATTAATAGAGATTTTGAGAGAGATGGCTTTAGCAGTACAAGTACGCGGCCATACTGGTCATACTGGATGGAAAAGTGTTTCAAGCGTAAAAAGTAGAGATGGACGGATGCTGCATTCAATTTACCTCTAATTTGAGATATATGGGATTACATGCGATACTAACATTCGCGGAACACGTTAAGAAGGTTTCGGATAAAGCACTGTGAACGCCGACTACGCTGTGCAAGATTATGCTAAATGTGAAAGGACCAAAACGGATGCGGCGAAAACTAATAGGCAGCGTAGCCTACGCGAGAATGATGTATGCCGCAGCGATTTGGGAAGCGCAAATATTACATGGTGAACATCTTCTGCGAAACCTGAAAGCGGTTTAAAGGCTTTGCATGTTGAGAACAATATCGGCCTCTCGCACAGTTTCAATGGCAGCGGCAGTGGCCTTGGCGGGAATATTATCCATTGAGCTACTGTTAAAGGAGCAGTTATGTATCCATAGCGGCAGAAAGGAAAGAACTGGTTACGAAGGAAATTAAAGCGGTGTCTACAGATTTAAGGCAGCTATCCGGCGGATCATGAAGACAGAATGGCAGCAAGGATGAGAAGACGACTCAACAGAAACGAGTCAAACATCCCTCCCCAAACGTGGAGTGGCGTTTTTTCTATATGTGTGACTTTGTATAGGCTTGGCAGAAGCAATCGTTCCAAACCATACTACGTCGCTTTTTAACACGCCACAGAGGCCTGGGAGTGTGTTTAGTTGTTTGACCACAAATCTCAGAGCTTCTCTAAATATGTTTGAACTCAAACAGTCGCTCAATTTTCGCTATCGAAGTTTCCCTGTTTGGCTTTCATTAAAACTTGGTTAAAGCCTGTAAGTCGTCGGAACTTTTTCACACTTCTTTCCAGATTGTCAGAAAGGTTCAGTCGGACTAGCAGTAAACAATTGTATGTAACTTCCTGCTATATTCTCCCAAATGCGGATGTGTCTACTTATAAAAAAAAACATGCTGCCCTCATTTGTAACGTGGCCGTAGGTCTTGTAACATTATCGTTTCATCGTATTCTACTTATTACTCACTTATTAATGACTTCTGCTGAGTTTACATTTCTTATATTTCTACATAATGTAAATTTAGCTATAAACTAATTACCATGACCTGCTTTAGTTATAATCCGCATTAAATGTAATACACTAATTAAGATAACTTACGTTTGTGAACTTTTAGTAATAACGTAGTTTAAAACTTTACTATTTTGCTTAAGGTAGCACAAGGATTTATTATACAAAACATTGATCACAGTACAGTTAAAAGAGAAATATAATATAGCGTGAAGTTATTATCAAACGGAGTCTTTATTTGAGCGTCACTACAGTCTACACCTAATGATGTAGTCATAGCGTTGGGGGATTTCAATTTGTCACAAGTCACTTGATGTTGTAGTGATAATTCTGCTTGCATGGTCCCCACTTTATCATCTGGTAGAGGTATTGTGTTTTTCAATGAATTATTTGATCCTAATTTACTTCAATTCAACCGTACTCCTAACTATAACGGCAGACTACTTGATCTTTGCTTCGCCAATTTCTCGAAAGTGGTTGTAAATTACTGTCCACCTTTTAGTTTACCTGGACGCCCATATCATCCAGTAATTTGCATTTCCTTTCATTACAGACATGATAGCCCTTTGAACCACTCTAACGTGTCAAATCCAACTTCCTTAAATAAACATTACGATTTTTATAAAACTAAGATTTCTTTCACATATAATATTTCTACTGGAAATATTGGAACCACGCTGTCGTTATTCTATAATATGTTAAACCTAGCTATTTCTGCATCGAATCCGATCAAGTAACTTCGGAATTGAATATAACAAAAATAGAAAAAACAGACTTTTCAAAAAATTTATGAAAAGTGGTTCTGCTTACGACTATTTCACCTACTCTGCTGCAAGGCATAGACTATATAACCTCAACCATCGAACTTATTACAGATACTTTCAGTTGATAAAATCCTCACCCCTTATTATTGACAGATATTTTTATAAGTTTGTTAACTTCAGAAGAAAAATCTCCATATATCCTGCGCAGATTTCTTTCAATGGCTTTGAGTCCTCTGGTGATATTGAAACCTCAAATCTTTTTGCTGAATACTTCCAAAACGTTCAAAAATATTTTGTACGCTCCTCAAGTGAAGATATGTTATCTTCCCGTAAATGGGTTAATTTTAAAATCAAAATGGTAGACGCCGCGATTAATTTTTTCTTAATAATACCAGCGATATAGGTATCAAATAAAAAAACTTGGAGAGTAGAATGCAAAAAGCATTGTGGCAGCAGGTGGGTATGGGAGATTCGGCTTCCGCCAAATATAACTTTCTTACTGGTGAAAGAATAATTACTATAAGATTTACTTCCAAGAGTCAATTGAATTCGTCTGTTCATTTATTTTAGTTGAGTTTCATATGAAATCAGGAAATCATATGATCAGGAAAGGGAGGAAACGCGAAGAAGTTAATTTTTCCCTAACTCAATTTTTGCTGATCATCAAAATATTTCGAGTTTTTTGGCCGTTTCAATTTACGTCTAGATAACGCAAGCGATCTGCGTCAAGTCATAAATGACGTTGCGCAGCACACTGCATTCATCTGTCCGGCTTGGGTATGTTTGAGAAATACGCTTTTGAGGCTTTTACGCCAGGAGACTTGCTAGCGGCCATGTTAATGGATACGGAAAACCTAATATAGAAGAAAGTCGGGCTAGGTAGGATAATATATTAATAGGTTGCAAAAATATTGGCCATCTTTTCACTTGAAAAAGTTATTTATTGTGGAAAATTGGTGCAATATATATATTAATCAAAAGAGTTTACATAATTTTCTACAAAATTTTACAATATTTTTGCAACGTGGCGATGTGGTGATATAATCAATATCTTGTATTCCTCCTACCGACCCATTTTCGCACTTCTTTAACTTTGTGGAACCGCGTGCCAGGCAAGCCATACTGCACCGATCTAAAAAGGTAGTATTTGGGAGGCGCCATGTCTGATTACGCTGGATGTGCCAGAACTTTCGGTTCGAGTTGCAACGGCGTAGCCTGGACAACTCTTGCAAAAACTAGCCGAAAATGGCATTTTCAGTCAGTTCGTGTCTCTACTTTTAAACCGTTGAAACAAAAATCGACCATTGTGGTATGATTGAGCAGAATCAGCAGCCTCTGAACGTGTTTGGGAGGTTTCGGCAACAGATTTACTCAAATAAACAATAAATGTAATGATTTGGAAGAACAAGAATTTTGAGCGCTCCATGATTGGCGTTGTCGTGCGCTGACTAAATCAATAATAATAAATGGAAAAACGTTATTTTATGTAGACAAAGGTCAGAATCATACTGGCTTGAAGTTTACCTGCTGTACATAGCACACATTTTTGTTTTTGCTGAAAGGCGAGCTTTCTTCACACTTGACTCGCGCCTCTGCTAAGATAATCGATAACTGAACGGTACTGAAAAAATAACAAAATTATTAGAAAAACTAAACAAAAATCCATCTCAATTTCTTTTGAGTCTTGCTGCACAAAATTAATATACTCTTGTACCTTCCATCAGCGGTGTAAAGTATAAAAAGGGCAGCAACCGACATAGAAATCCAAATTGTTTCAATTGGTGCACAGTTGGCTGATCCGCCGGCTTCTTAGTTGTATTAAAAACTTCGACAAAGAAAATTCCGGGAGAAAATGTGGCGAGATTGACAATATCATCCCAAAAAAGGTGGATAGAAATGGGAAAGACCCTAAAGAGATTTAATAATTTTACCGAGAAAACTTATTTATCGAGCTGGGATTATAAATACGATCATCGATATCGGCGTTCAGTTCCACAATTAGGATGAAACTATCGGATTCATTGCAAACTTAACGTAGCTTCGAATTCCTTCCTTTTGTTTGCATGAAAACTAACATAACCATATACTTTTCTGCAGACGGTTCCTACCGCATGAATTGCTGGTATAGTTAAGCTTTAATTAATTGAATGTAATGCTGATAATGCACTAATATAAATGTAACAAAAAAGCAAATAACAAGCGCATAAAAAAGAGAAATAACGTTGCATATAAACACAACCAGAAAATTCAACATAACGCACATATATACATAAAATGGAAGGCACATCCATCCATATACATACGTATAAACTTGTAAATGTGCACTTCACATGAATATAGTAAATTCAAGAGGGGTGGATTACAACAAAAAGCTAAGCACATAATTGAAATGCATTGCACTAACACAAGCGCACACCTACTCCAAATATATATTATGCATGTGGGTGAGTATTATAAGTTATAATAAAATAAATATATACGAGATTGTGTATATGCAGTGAGTGACCACAATATGATGGTAGAACACAGACTTGGCTGCATATGTATTGTATAACAGCCAGGGAAACAATACAATAAAAAAAAGGTATGAAAAAAATTTTTAAATGGTTTTGTTTTTGACTAACGCTGGTGAAAAAAGAAGCTGAAAGGTAATATAGCGAAAGAAATATTAAATAAAAGTTAAAACTTTCCTCGGTCAAGCATTTAAAAATTACTGAGAAATTTGGGGAAAAGGTTACAGTAGCTTTTGCCTGCAATTCAAGTCAATTCCGTTAAGAAATTAGGCAAAAATTCCCTGAATTTAAGGTACATCTTACGGGTAACTTTTAACACGAATGAACAACATTAAAAATTCATGTTGGACTATTAAAGGTATCCCATGATTACCCTTTTAAATTCTGAATTATGGATTCTAATGGGAGAAGTATCATTGGCTTTGCCATAGTGTGTATACTATTTTGTTAAAGGCATGAACATATAAACTTTGACCCGTAGATATTCAATGTATGTATCTTTGTTCATATTCGTGATCAGCGAATGCCGACGAATCCGGTTTATAAGTTTATTGATCGATCGCCATTAACCATCGGGTTACAAAATATACAATTTTTTTCTGATCCTACTTTTTTTTCTCCTAACTTTGACGGCATTGTTTTATTTTTTCTAGGTAAAGGAGAGCGTAAAAAAACTGCTGACTTTAAGCAAGTAAGAAGATTATATTCGGCTGTAGGCCGAATTTAATGTCAAAAGGGACTCTGCAAATATTTATTGTTGCAGTTTATAAGTAACTTTTTTGATTCTGAAAAGAAATATATGCTCAGTTTATGTTGCACTGTGAGTGTTTTCTTTGAGTTACTCCGGCTGTGGTTAGTACGAACCTGGATGCAGCAGTTACCAATGTTTTTGTCGAATTTGAAACCAATATTTTCAGGTCTTCGAAGTTTCTCCCAGGATATTACAAACGTTTTGAAAACATAACGAAACTTTGAGTGAACGACGTTGATTTTTCCAGTTTTGAGCAGGTGCAGACGGATCAGTTTTAAAATATATGTACGCATTTTTATAATTGTATCTGAAGCAGTTTATAAGTAACTGGCACAAAACATTTTTTTTTTTTTTTTTGAAAATAAACCATTTTCACTTTCCGCTGCACATTACATGCACGAACTCGTGCGCAAGAACTGCGCATACTTTTAACGAGTTCGGGACGCATTTTCATTTTTGCAACAAGGAAGCACACATGTCTCTTTGTCTGTTTATGTAACAGACAAATGGGCACGTTGAAATCGATTCAGAACCTTCCTTTGAGAGTTTGAAGAACTTTCGGCGAAGTGAATATATCCACAGTCTCCTTTGGTGGATAGGAAGAAATAAAAATATGTGGATTTGATTACCTACACAGCACAATTCTTTGAACAAGAAGAACCTAATCTTCGACTTCCATGTGCCCTACTATGAAGTACCAAAAGCACATATAAACTAATAAAGGCAACGGTATATCAAGTATAGGCACATCGAACGAACGAAAAAATTCCGCGGCTCTTAGACGAGCGTAAGGAGAGATCCTACACCGTAACGGAAAGTATGTTAGTCTAAGAGAATCATAAGAGCGTCCAAGTGAATATATGAAGACCGTTACGATGCATACACAATCCAATGTAAACAACAAATCCTATCATAATTTGAACGTCCTCGCGCACGGTTAGTTTTATCGCCGCTGTCTTGCGCTTAACCCCTGTAAACCGAAACGAGTGTTGGACTTTCGCTTTCGTTCAAATTAACCACACTGCTGCTTCCTCTATTTCGTAGCAAGGGTTAGGATAGCATATCGAATCTATGAGAGGCTATAGGATTTAGTTTAAAATGATTAATACTATCGATCTAGAATTGTCCTAGAACGTTCAGTCCTATGGGGAAATGCAACAATTCTGTAACTTTGATTCTGAGAAAACATTTTTGAGGGACCGGGTAGGAGACTCAAATAAATATACAAGGCTCAAGAAATAATCTAAGAAATTATAAAAATTGGATGCTTAACGAATTGCTTCAATTTCAATGAATCCACAATGTAGACGCTACTTACAAAATCTTTAGAACCGAATACAATTGAGGCAACTATCCTTGGCATGAACGGATATAATAGGAAAGCAATAGCGAAAATCATAAACACATTATTATTATTGTAATTGATAAACTATTTAGTCAGTGATGTCTTCCAATTGATTAGAATTGTTTTGAAAACTTATGCCGCCCGAACTAATACATCAATGATGTTAATGGATTTTTATCATATTTAGTTGTTGTAAATACAGGCACGAAGCAATGTCTTCTGTAATACACAGGCATTGTTCGGTTAACGAATTTTTTCATAAAATTTTAATATGAAAATAAAAAATGCATATTAATTGAATATTCCCAGTTAACACTATGTAAATGTGAGCTGTTTATGCTAATAAAAACTTTATGGAAATTAAGGAGAGAGTTCCTACCACTTTCATAATTACAAAAAATCGTAAAATAACTATAGAAGTTTTGGTGGAGGCAACGTATACGTAATGTCTCGTCGTTTGCTAGCATTAGTAGCAGCAACTCATATTAATATACGAACACGCTAAGTAGACGACCGTAGTTAACGACAAGTAAAGGAAGACCATTAGCCCAACCATATCTCCGACCACAATTAACTGGAAAAAAGTTGGGACTTGTAAAGCATTAAAAAGACAAAATTAGTAAAAAAATTAATTAAAATAATAGTGAAACTATTCACACTTACAAAAGTACATAAAAACATTTTTTTTTTTTTTTTTTTACAGAAAGTTGTGAACGAAGTAAGACCAATAAATTAGGCAAGCAATAGTTATTCGTAATGAAAAAGCCTTTACTCTCCGCTACCTGCATAGACATGTTTATATGAGTATTAGTTTATATACTAGCTTAGTTTCTTTGGTCGTAAAAAACTCCGTAAAAACTAATGATAATAATGTGAACACAAACACATTTAATTACCGTTACAATAATGACTGAACAAGTAAATAAAAAGTTATTTTTCCTCAAGAAGAAAATTTTCAATTCATTTATTTTAAATTCAGTAAACAAAAAAATTGGAGAGAGGGGAAGAACTTATTAATTGCTATAAATTTTTAGGTTAATTTGTGGAATATTCTTACGTTATCAGATCAGTGTAAAAGGAATTATCAGATTTTATTATGAATTTTTCTCGAACCTAAGAAATATTTGTAGTTTGAATACCAGATGGAAGTAAGGCTCTTAAGGCAGTTTAAACCAAATATTTATTTCATGACAACTGCGAGTTTTCTTAATTATGTGCTTGCGAATGGTTTCAGGGTTTCATTTTTGTGTGTATTTATGTAACGGGCACAGCTATTAGCTGATCAAAATTACTTTCTAACTTGATCAAGAGATTTGAATCAAGACTAAGCAAATCAACTTTCAGTCTACTATCTCTATATCTTCAGCGAACAATTTAGTTGGCATGAACGGAGTAATATATGGCGATCCGGAATTGGAGGAATTGAACAAACGCATAAGTGATAGAAAGTTTAAAACAGTGGTAGACAGGACGAGGAACGAACTTATAAATGAGATGAGCGTAAGGCAAAATGAAGAAGAAGCTGGAAAAGGGATGGACGGAGAGTCAAAGCACAAGAAAGCTAAAGATTCCCTCAGCAAAACAAGAATCCTGGAATCAGAAGGCAATCTGTTGCAAAAGGAACCGAAAATTGAAGTGGAAAGATGGAAAATAGAAAAGTTGAATCGTAACAGAGTTTATTGGAAGGAAAAGTGGATAGACGAAAGGTCAAGTCTCAGTGCAGATGAAGAAGGGTGGGATGGATTGTAGGGAGATAGCCGAAAACGCAGAGCTAGAAAGGACACAGATGGATCGAAGAGCAGATAGACGGGCAGATGAACAGGTAGCAAGATAGACGAATAAGAAAATTTATACTTTTCTATGTGCGTTATGCTTACCTTTTGCTGTTACAAGTGATAGAAGAAAATGATCATAATTATCTTTCAAGGGGTCCTGGATGCAAAAACTATAAACTTCATAACCTAAAATAAATGCTCTCACTTTCACTGACTGCTTCTTAAGGGCGATAAAATTATTCATGCATTTACGTCAGTAAACTTTAGATAAAATAAAAAAGAAAAATTATTACAGAAAAATGTTAAAAAAAGGGGATGATATTCATGCACGCGACTTTCAAGGGTTAGTAGCTGTAATACAAAAGATTAAACGTGAAAGAAAAAGCAGGTGAAGCCAACAGAACGACAATTTTCCAAAGTACATCGATATTATTATCATCATTGTTGCCCTTTATGTAATGATATTATAATATTTTTAAAAATGTAATGCTACATACAAGAGCTCAAGGTAATATATTTTTATCAGACATAATACACATTGATGATGCATAATGTTAATGATAATGACCACGATAGTTATTCGCTTTCCCTTCAATTTTTAACTTATGAAGACCCAGAGATATGTGCATTTTTTTGTATTACGAAAAAAAAGACAAATCTCTTTTGTTACAAGTTCTTCTGATCATAGGCATCTTTAAAGGAAGTTGGTGGTTATAAAATCTGTTACATCAGTGTAATTGTTGGCTTAAGTAAACAAACTATTATTTATAAAATAAATGTTATTTTAAATATGCATTTATTTATTTATGCTTCACACAGAATAGTTGTTCGTTTCTATTATTGTTGTCATTCTGGCGCTCTTTCTCTCTCGCTCTCTCTCACTCTCAATTTAACGTACATGCAATAGTCGTTGCAGTAATATTGGTAGTGGTAGTGTTTTTCATTATTATTGTTCTTAGAGTAGAATAGCAAAATACCAGAGTTATTCAAACAAACACGCACACATACATAGAAAGCGAAATATAGATAGAGTTCACAGCAGAGTAGCAATTTTCCTTAAGTCGAGTGCTAATTCAATTTTATGCTCCAAATGACTCATCTACTTTTCTCGAGTTTTTAGTATATTGCATGCTTACTTACTTAGTTACTCTCCCAAACAAGATAGACACACTCCAGGGGCTTTTGTTATGTATATGCATACATACAAACACATATCAACACGTATAAGCACATAACACATGAAAACATATACATATAAAGTATATGCCGTCACCCATACATTTAATGGATTTTGGTATAGTTGCTATTATAGTTGTTGTTTACAATTAAGGAAACTCTTAAGTAAATGACAATGACAAGGATTTTAAACAATCTCTAGGATACTAGAAAAGCGGATGATATAAAACTTACTATATGCATACAAACACCGAGAAACGAACGCATTTACACGTCTATGTATAGGCAGATGCATATATATACATATATATAAACACATATAACATTATGTAAATTTGTCAACATTGGAGTGCGCATATGTGAGTGTGTGTAAAGGCATAATGATGCAAACAGGAAATTATGGAGAAAATTAATGTTGACAAATTGTTGTTGTTACAAACAGCAATGACTGCTGCTGTTGCTGCCTTTCTGTTATTTTATAAATAAAACCATACTCACATACGCAAGCCTATGTACATATGTAGACTCAGTTACCGTTCTTTACACATTTCACCAATCTTTATATAATAAGGAAATATCATAAACGCATACACACTCGTAGGCATAAGAATGCCTGCAATAACTCTTAATGCTGTTGATTTGTTAGCAAACATTTTTTTGATCTCTACAAATATATATAAAGGCAATTTAATATTTATATTTATTTGTTTTTGGACAAAGGCAAGCCTAAGATAAACTTACGATAAGTCAAGTGTATATACCCGCGATTGTGTTTAGTTAAGTGCTTCGTTTCGTATCCTGACACTGGTACTACCGAGCCAAATTCAGGCCTACTCAATATTCAAAAACTACCCTTTTTATATTAAATGTTTATAACTGATCATTAATGAAAGGTTCACGTAGTGATTGATTCGCAGAGTTATAAGAACTAAGAAAGCGTTTAGTTGCTGAAGTATGGGGAAGAGTGTATTCGGGCGTTGTAGATGGGTGACTGTTTTACAATACTCTCACGTGAGAATTTTCGGGACATCATGGAAGCATTCTATAAAATCGGGCGTGCACACATGCTTAGTCTTGGCGAAGGAGTAGTGTGTTAATTTTGTTGCTCGAATTTTAAGGTTCACCAGCCTGTATTATTTGCCGGAAACGAAATGCACACCCCGCCTTCGTGAGATTTTGTATCGATTTGAGAAAATATCGTCTTATTTCACTTTCTCTTCCACTCACCTATTCATTTATCGCCATTTCACATGCGCACATTTCCCCATTCCCGGAATATATTAATCCGCCTACTTCGCAGTTTCTTCATCATCCTCTTCTTGGCTCACCTTACGGCCACTCCAATTTTTTTTAGCTTTTCCCGAACATTGGCTTCTCTCTGGCTGTGGTTACCCGAAAGTCTCGCGGGGAGCTATTGAAGAGGTGCTTAGATAGGCCTCGACGTAGACCACTAAGCGAGAATTTGGCCCACACCCATTTTCTATTGCGGTACTTCAGGGTAGAAAGGCCCCCTTCAATGGGGATTGTCTTTCTCCCTGAGAGGTCGTCAATCAACTTACCTCGATTGCCAATGGTTGTAGGCAACCCGTCTGATTAAGACACATGTCAGGTGCAGACGTAAAACACACAGAGCAATCTGTCTCTCTTTCGTGTTGTGTCCATTATTTTGGAACACGTCGCTCCATCTTTTAGGCTTTCCATCGATTTTCTGCTAGACCATACATTTGAACCATCATAGATACATCGAGGACGTTTATTCGGTATGTTGTTGTTCGGTTGTCTGGTTTCCATGTTTGTGTAACTTTGCAGGAAAATGTCAGAAAATCTTGTAGTTAATTATGACAAATGCCGACCATTATTCACTTTATCTTACGGCTTGCTTTTTTATTATATTCTGGAAGTCTGTTCAAGGCGAAAGAAAGAATGAAAGAGTAAAATGAAGGCACCATTATCCTTGGAAATAATTGTTTTAATGGGCGTAGACAACATAATAATTACATTGAAACATTGGCTGGATTTGGAGTGTCAGATCGTCCATTTGTTTTCGGCTGAAATGTTTAAAGCTTCTACATCTGATTTCACGCAACCAAAGTGCAACTTGCACCTTGCAGAATACCCCTTGCAATGGAGTTGATGGAGATGCAAACGATTTGCAATCTGAAACAGAAAACGATCTGCCTTTGCTTATAAAATTGTATAACAAGTTCATAAAAAATGATAATAAGAAAATGTTCCGCTTTTATTATTTTGAAGAGGTTTTTTTACTAATGGGATTCAAAGACGGTTGTCTATCTAAACGTAGTTATAAGCAACCGCGTATTGAGTGTGGAGAACGCAATCTCCGTTAACTGAACTTAAAAGCGTCAAACTTTCAATTTTTTTGCTCAATTATTGCCCGATTCGTTCCTCTAACTTCAGTCATAAATATTTGGTAATAGGTTTCTGAGAGTAGTGTATCATCTGTGCCGAATTCCGTGACACTAAAGTCACTTTGGTTCTTCTTCTGTTTTTTCCACTATGGTTCGGAAAACACATGTTTTAATAAAGCATTATTTTAAGGATGTATCCGGTGGAACATTTAAATATATTAGATATAATGAATGATGAATATGCATGAACAGTTGTACGAATAAACTCAGACACATAACTGATGTAAATGATTGGTCTAAGGGGAGGAGCGAGAGATGGAAAGGCAGTGAGAAAGAGGAGAGAACAAAGAAAGTGAGCGAGAGAGTGGAGATTAGCAGGGTGAGGTAACTACCAAATCTTATAAATGTGCTTAACTTATATACATACGAAGGTATGAATATCGCAAAGAGCAGAAGCAAAAGCACAAGCAGCACAGATTAAAGAAGATCCTCTTTTAACTGCCAACTAAACAATGCTTTGACTATGTTCTTACGTAGGAAAGCATGCTTGATTCAAAATTGAGGATTTATTTAAATATTCATATCAAGTTATTAGAATACGGATTGTTATAAAGTATAGCTGAGGGGAGTAATGGAAAGGTAACATTGTGTTAACACAACATATATGTTTACATTTAATTCACTTAAACAATTTCCGTTTTGAGCTCCATAATATACTTAGGAGATTTGAAATTTTGTACAAAATTCTTATTAATAAGGAAATAGGTAAAATCAAGGGATAAATAACATTATAAAAGATTTTAATCAAATAAATAATTACAAATTAATTGATGCGAGCTTCGTAACTACTTAGGCAGTCATTAACAAAAAGCTTTTAATGGTAAATATCACATCAGATAATGTTGCTCAAAGTTTCTCAATAATTTAGTTTACCTATTAATAATAATTTTATGATGCACACTTTTGTTTTTCGTACTCATTCATTACTCAATCAGTTATTATTATACGGATTAAATACGTAAATAAATTTTTTTGCCGGCACAAACCATTTGCAAAAAAATAACACAAACTGAAAACTAACGACGTGCGTCAAACTGTGTTTTGGTTTATGCCGTGAAAACTTCGTAGCAGGACGTTGGTGAAAACTCTACGTTGTAGATAATAGCGTTGGGTACTTCCCTCCTAACTTAACCTTTTGAGTACGTATTAGGAACTTTTGGAACCTGCCATACCAATCAACAACGAAGGATATCTTACATACCGCAGTTATTAAAGTAAAGTAAATCTAGAATATTAAATTTAAAATACTCAGCGTATACAAAAAATACCCTTAAGTGAAGCAAATTTAGAAGATAAAAATAACAAGAGAGATAAACTCAAGCATACGGTACTCTAACAGTTATCGAAACAACCTACAACTGCATAAACCGTATAAAGTCATTGTTGCAATTAGTCTGGCAGATGTGGAAGCATGCCCGGTTCAAACATGAGAATAAAAAGCCCACATCCACTAGACTACCTAGATAGTGCTGCTAAAGATTACCATTTATATACATCGAGGCGAAACCTTGAAACATTTTTGAAAAGTTTGAAGACATGAATACGAGTGCTTTACTGAAAAACTGAAAAATAAGGTAAACTCGTAGAGAAAGAAATAACCGATGGAACTTAATTGAACGATCCAATATAATAATGGTGGCTTAAACGATATTTAAGATAAGTTTTTGTGATATTTCATAATAAATATTTAGTGCTACCTCGCCATTCACTTGAGATATAAAAATGAACCCTCGAAAGAGTCTACACTGTGTGCGACAGGGGAGAATGTGTGACCATTGATAAGCTGAGCATAATGTACAATTTGTTGCATTTGACATTTAACACTTGAGTACTTTTTATCCGCACACACGCGCAGATATATCCAGCATCCAGACTTGCACACTTAAGTGCATAAAACCTATGTTCACATATTAGATTATATTTGATGTGTGCTTAAGAGCAAAGACAAATATGTTTAACTGAAATTGCAAATATTTTAAACAGCCATCGGAAACATTCTCTTTGGGATAACCAATAACATTACTAAACCACCACTTCCGTTATATTGTTATCTCAATAATCATAGCCTTAGCCACAGCGATATATCGACGACGTTGCCGTTGATTTTTGTAACAATACGTTAATTCAATTGACACTTTATCATTTTCGTAAAGATTGGCAGTTGTCGTGAGAATAGAGCAAAAAAACAAAAAATTGAGAAAAGAAAAATGCATTTACTACTTTTTCCTATCGTCCCCTTGTTACAGTTGATTGCTTTCCCATGTATATGTATGCAAGCATGAATGTACAATTCGTTTATACACGTAGTACACACACGCATATGTGTTAACTCATGTACTTCAAACTTGGAGTCTATTAAAAAACTCTTATCTCACTTATACGTAACGCAACCAATTGCACAGAAAACAGTAAAGTTTTTATGTCAATATGGAAACAAAAAGCAGAAAAAACATTTTCTTGTTTTTTTTTTTACGTTTCTTTTCTTTGTTATGTTATTGTTTTCTTTTCTTGATTGTGCGAAATCTCGTCAAAAACGTGCGATAAACTGCAAAACCAGCATTTGTCTGCTCAGCTAAGTTGTTCAGCTTAATACTCTAACACTCTAACACACGCATATTTCATATACAAATTTTCAATGCGTTTCTTCCATTCACTAAAAAACATTATGTTTTATTTCTATAGCCACGACTCAGAGTTCAGAGTTCTACTAACTCAGTTATTCCATTTGTAACACGTTATAATAACATCCATCCCAACTTCGTTTGTAACTCGTACCATTCCATATAAATCTCGGACTATCTGTTAATAGCCAGCATTTCTTCTATTATCTACTTCCACGTCTATTTTATCTCTTTTATCTGTTGTTCAGTGTGGTTTGGCATCTCCATCTCGCTTTCTGGACCATTTTATACTGTTGTTGCTCTTCCTACTTCTTCTTTCACCTTCTATTTGGCCTTGTTTCGTCTTCACCTTAATATACATCATCCAAAAGCAAAAGTTGAAGAAGATCAATACAGTAAAAGAGACGTAAAAAGGCTCGGTTTAACGTATTTTCACGTGGCACTAAGGAGCTGATCACTGCTCTTGGCATTCAGTGACCATCTATCACTCCCTATCACCATGAGCGTGGTTTACAGCAGCTATAAGGCGTTCAAAATTCGACGCTTATAGATTTCTTAGCTCATTTTTATTTCTCCTTCAGTCTATTATCATTTATTGTGTTTTTGTTACTTCGATGGCAAATCAAACGGTATGCATTTGTATTTGGATTTTTTTCCTTTTGCAATATAAAAAATAATTGGAAGAGTTTTTGAATCTTAGGTAAAGTTTTGCATGTATGTAAGAGTGCACGTGAAATGTGTGCGACCTGCGAAATACATATCGATCAGCGCATATAACAAATTCAAGTTAGTTATGTCCGTCTGTCTGTTCCACGATGCGGTCACAATTACGATCTAAGGTCTGTCTGCCTATTAACGTGGCTGATAATAGATCCGTGGGTCTCAAACAGCTCAGAATAAGCGGCATCCTGTTTTTTCTGCGCAAAGACCTTAGATTCTTCTTATAACCTGTTTTTAATAGTATCACCTTTTAAATGTTTATAAAAAAATTCTTTCGGTGGCTTCAAAAAAAGCATTCTCTTGGTCGCAAAAACGACGATATTTGAAAGATCCAGCACATAATTTGGTATCGAAAATCGTCCAAATCGATCACAAGACACGCCTACATGTAAGATAAACAGTAAAAACTTCTGTTTTCTAAAGCAAAAGAATTAGTTGCTCATAGCTCATAAGCTACACAGATGCAATAGATAAAACATCCCACTATTATAGAGTACTGAAGCTTCACTTTTAGTTTTTTTAGCATGAAAATGTTAAGAATGGAAGAGCGAACATTTCTTACTTGCCTTTAATTAGCTTTCTTCTGTTTTGAACGGTAAAACATTCATTTTACCGTTCGTTTTTTCTGAGCTTGCTTAGGGATGAGTCGACTCAGATTGTTGCCAGCAAACTGGAAATCTAGATTCTCTTAAGGCGAGAAAGTCATCTGGAGGACTACTTGAGTATTAAACTGCTTACGCGAGGACCTTCTTCGACAAGGTATAATTGGTTTTTAAGAAAATTAAGAATGGCATCAACTGGAATAGCGCGGAATTATTCGTGAAAAATGTTAACTTACTTATCTGGCTTGGTAAAATTTGAAATTCACTTCCAATTAGTTTCTCAATATAGACAAAAGGTGACGAAAAAGAACAACCAGAGGGGAAAAATCTACTTAAGCCTTTATGTCAAGGCCAAGTACCTCACTTATGCTTGCAACAGCAGGTTTATTCAAATATCGAGCGCTTTGGCGTTGCACTTATGGTACTACCGTGTCCTGAACCAAAGTTTTCAGGAACTACTTGCGTCGTAATTTTTAATTCGTATAGATATGTAGTTAAGTGACTTTCGCTACTACGGCACATCTGCCAACTGAATCACAGCATAGAACAATTGGCCACCTATTAGTTTCACATCTTGTAGAAAATTATTCCTTCATTTGATTCAAAAAATTACCTCCTTCTATTGTTGCATTATAGTACTACGCACGTAAATATGTTGCTTTCCGCTTCTCGTTATCTGTACGGTAAAAATGGGCGCGGGATGCACGTCTCATTGTTTTGTAGAATTTCAATGCCTCCCAATCATATTTTAAAGAAACTCTGTGCCAAGTCATAACGCGGAAAGAAATTGTTGAGTACGATAATGCGTTTACTGTTCTGAAGTGATATGCACGGCGTCCATAAGACGCCTCCGTTCGAAATTTTGTTCTCTATTGTGTCGCTTTTATCTAAGATGGGAGATTCCTTTTAATGGATAACTGTTGCTGCTGCCGCATATCCCGCTTTGTCGATTTGGTGTTATGTACTGTAAGGAACTAACTTTTGATCAATCGTCAAAGTTGGTCCAGGGAGACAGTGCTTCAATAAATTTTTGGTAATGATTTACCAACACTTTGGAAATAACGAAAAACTATCGTGTTTTCCAAGGGCTGATCATTTGCTCTTGTCGTCAAATCTCAATTATCGTCTCAAGTTTCCAAATCTAGTTCTTGGCATGTACCCTTCATATAATGGGTTGCGATGTGAACGCTAAACGATATATCAAATACAAAGAAACATAACGGCGTATAACGGTACTTCCCAGGGTGTATTTGCACAGTGCAAAGAAGCAATATAGTGTGATACTGTGAGGCTGAAAAGCATTGATTTCGTCATTATGACTAACTGTGATTTTACAAATATTTCTTCTTCTTTAGTGTTACCTGTTAATTTAAATTAAGGTTAGAAAAAATTGTTGTGAAATAAACAAAGAATTTAAGAATTTAAATTCAATGTTTAAATGAGCCTTAATGGCTCAACGTGCACGGACTAAGCTTAATGCTGATTCCTAATTTATGTATAGAAAATTTTTTCATGAAACCAAGACCTCATGAATTTTTCTGAACTATTAGAGAAAAAGTTAAGAAACTTTTTTATTTGCCTTATTCTGTAAATCATATTTTTAGGTTTCGTATGCACAGAGTTAAAAATGAAGCCACGCATCCTCACATTCACTTAAGTAAAGTAATATTTGACAGAGTAAGACATAAAAGCAAACAGTTACGATATGATTCTCTCTATTGGGATAGCATGCAAGCGTTTTTACACCAGTATATTACAATACAATGTAAACATTTGACAACTACTTGTCAAAATTATGACAGCTTTTTCAGACAACTGAACAGAATCCACACTCGTACGCAAGCAAAGCATCCAGATATGTATTAATGGTGTGATAGCGAGAGTCTACGAGTGAGTACGTGCAGGCAACATGACAAGAGAAATGCAGAAAACAATTATATACAAGGCATGAAATGATTATTTGCACACGCTTGAAAAGAACTTTCGGAAGAGAGATTTTAAAAAATGTTCTTCCTTAAACTTTAAGCATCAATTGTTTGTATTTTCAAAGTAATAATTTTGGAGATGTTTTCCTTTAAGTTACTATGCAAGACTTGCTTGTTTTAGCTACGCAAATGGAGAAATGAAAAGAAAATCTTTGCGAACAACAACGCATGGATGAGCGAAGTAAATCCAACAAAATACGGACCGTTTGTCTTGTAAAAAGCTTTGCATAAGTTTTCACTCAGAAAATCAAAAGTCCAACACAACGTACGGCTTTTATACTGAAACCGAACTTTTGGGATTGTATGACGAGGCTGTGGATACGTGTGTGTTTGTTACTGTTTCGCAACTGTGCAAAGTGGTAACGGACACAATTGAAATAGAGTAGCATGGTATTGAGTCGAGTGTGGTTATTAAATATCTACTGTGCATAAGATGCACAGATTTAATAGGATTTTAGTGCATTCAAGTGTTGTTGTTAGCAGTTAGTTTGTTAGAAAATGTGTTCAAGCATAAAGTTTCAGTTCTTTGCAAATATTGCAGTATTATTAGCACAAGTCAACAAACATATGTTTACAAAAGAAAAACCGCTCGCTCTGTTTTCGCTCTCAACCCTATTCCTCTCTCCTGGCTCTTTCTATCTATCTATCTATCTAATTGCGAACTTAGTTGCCTAAATGAAAATTTCAAATTTGTTGATACTGATGAAGACAAGAACGCTGATGATGCTCGTTGTGAATGATAATGATTTTCTCTAAAAGAAAATTTCAATAATGATAATTACTATGACGCGATGGTTTCAGCAAAGCGCTATCAAAGTATTAATTTGCATAGTTGATATAAACGCGTTTATGTTGCATTATGAAAAACTAATTACTTTTAAAGTAGTTTTCATTTTACGAAAACAAAAATTTGGTCTCTCAGAAATAGTTGATGTCAATGGCTTCCTTTCTCTTGAAATTCTAAATTCAAGAGTAGTCAACACTTAAAGTGAATAAATTGCATTAAACGCTTGCTCTGATTGTGTAGGAAACACTTCTACAGAAACAAATAACGAAAAAAAAAGTAATAAAAACAATTGTCAAGAAAACTCAATTGTTAAATAAACATTCCCTTTAAAAAAAAAAAAAAATTGAAGATAAGTCTAAGTTTGAAATTAATGAACATTTTTAGTCTGATTTCAGGTCAAATATTTTTTTTCTCTAAATCTAATTAAATATTTGTCGTTTCAAATATCAAGAATTGTTAACAAAGTATATATATATATATATATATTTTTTGCGTTCTTTCTCTCGTTTTAGCCACGATACTTGGTATATTAGGTTTTTGACATACTTAGAACGCTTTATGTACTAAATGTTCGCGGATAATATTAGCAATCTTTTGAGTCACTTTTCATAAGTGTAAAATTTAATCGTGGGAGCTTTGGAGTCACAATAGGTCAACTAAGTTACGCTCTAGCAAACCTAAACATCTGACCATCAATTTCAAGGTTTGAATATTTGTCTGCAAGACTAAGTAACATTATGCACGAATATTTACATATGGATCGAAAAGAAAGATAGGAAAAGTAGTCGAAGATCGGAAATATGCATACAGATGATACGCACTGAAGACAGTAAAGCTTTCTATTTTTGGTTTCTGGACATTCCTGAACGTCATAAATAACGGACTCGACTTAACCACATCCGTTTATTGGCATTTGAAAAAGTCACGATCGTCACAGAACATAAAGTTTATATGTGTTCCAAGTTTTTCCCTATTTTCCCGGGAAAGTGGAAGGTAAGTTGAATTCATATCTTCCACGTCTTCGCTCGCAAGCAAGTAAATTATGGTAAGTGTTGTAAATAAATTCACGACTAAAGGTTTTATCTGAAATTAGTGCACGAAAGACAGAATTTGATGTGACGAGTGTCCAAAATTCGGCTCAACATGGATTAAGCTGTTATTATTATTTTTATCGCATATTGCCCACGAAAAGAATAAGTCTTAATATAGTTTATCTTTTTTTAAATTTTTTTTAAAGTTCTTCCTTTTTGTTGGCATGGCATTCATTTAAGCGCTTTGATGTATACTTTTGTACGTTATATAAAAAGAATTTTACTAATTTTCTTTTTAATTTATCTCCTCTTCCCTCTACTTATCTCTATCTCTCTCTTTCTTCCATGCGCGTTCGGACTTTGCTCTTACAACATAAAAATTAAGTGAAAACATTTTTATAAGCCCAGTTATAAACTAAATATAAACTTAATGAAAAAGTCATTTAAAACTGGCAACGAAAACAAAAGCAGCACAAAAAAAATTGCTTATGAAAAAGTATGGCAGGAAAAAATAATACAAACTAGGTCATCAGGACGTATGAAGAGATACTGGATAATAACCTTAATGTGGGGCCATGAAAATAACAGTAAAAGTAGATAAAAGTTTTAAGCTCCGTTGTTAAGGGGGAATATCGAATTCAAAAATATAAAAAATAAATAAATCTCTGTGCAAGGGAAGTTAGCGTAAATTTAAGATTTAAAATTAAAAACAAAGATAAATTTTATAAAATATTTTAAATTGTAGAAATTTTAAGTTGCTAAACTTCAGATAAGCCGATAATTTAGATATTTTATAGCAAAGCTAAAGAAATAAGGCACCGAGATAAATTAAATATGAATACAGCCTAGCCAGCCACTGAAATAGAATGGAAATCCTTAACGGACTTTCATTTTTATAGATAATCAGTTGTTTTATAATGTGCAGTCGTTTAGTGATTCGGGAATTGTCTTAAAATGTTTCTAAATCAATCTAAATTTCCATAAACGATTGTGCGTTACTTTCCAGTTTAGACCAAAGGGATCTTGCTACGACTATTTCCCAATTAATGTTTCCGTTTAACACTCTCAAAAATTTCAATTGCATTTCGTATATCTTCTACTGACGAGCGGTATAGTCGGAGATAGAACCTAAAGTTAATGCATTCTTATATGGTAACACCTTAAAAAACGTGATTTTAGAGGTACTTAAGCAAATCAAATCCGTTTCGAAATAAATTAAGAATTTCAGGTTGAATTTTAAATCTAATGATCTCGCAGCGTCCCAAAGTGTAAAAAGATAAAAAAACAATTTTGCAAATAGACGTCCCTTTTAAAGTAATTATCATAACAAGTTATTGTGCCACATTTACTCTATTTACATATGCTATGCTACATATCTATTTTAATTTACATACTAATATCAGAAACAACGAAATATATAGATAGGCCCATATTTTTATTAAAACTCTAACGAAAAGGTTTTTGCGGCCTTTTTGTGTTTCTGTTATGAATGCCACTGGCAACGCTGTTAATTAGCAACAATTTGTGTACTTGGTCTCTCATTCGCATTAGTCGCAGGGACACGAATTCTCCTAATAGTTTCTTAATATGACGTTGCGTTCCTTCAAACGTTTGCAAAGAAAAAGCTTGCATAATTCTAAGTTTTTAAATGAATATGCGCTATGTTGTAGATGTAAGTGTATAAAAGTGTATATATACGAGAAAAATCCAACATTATATATGTATGTCGCATATACAACTTATTTTGTTTTCATCGTCTATTTCGAAGAAGAACTGAAGAACTCTAAATTTTATGTTCGCCAAATTCTTTAACAAATTTCAAATTAAAACTTCATATCAAGACACATAAACTTTTTGTTATTAAACAAAATTGTGTTCATTTATCGACTTTACTTATTGGAGTGGATGTTTATTAATTTTATTTGCTTACACATATATATATATATATATCTTATCGAAATATCAACATTAAACATAACTTATTCTACATGGAGCCTATTTATACTACAAGATTATCATATTATTTATATTCCAGAATTAAACAATTAGATTTATGAATGAAATATTAAAAACTACTTCTTGATCCTAGCTTATGCGATTTGAATTGTTTTTTATTGCTGTGCAATGAGAATCTTAACTTAAAGGCCAGTCAGTGTGGTCTTCACTCACTGCAGTCATCGATTATGGTAAACCAATCGCCTGTTTTTTCCATAATCTTATCAAAAATGAATTCCTTAATATTCTGCTGCGCACATTTCATATCGGTACCGGATCAAGAATTTTGTTAAGAGTTTGTCGACAAAATGAATAATCATTTTGACGAATTAAATGTTTCAAAATTAAATTGCTGTTAATTAACAGCGTCACCGTTGGTATCCACAATAGAAACAGTAATAGTCTCCAAGTTTGAATTTCGCAAAATATATGGAAATATCAGCATGTTTTGTTGTCTCTGCCAAGATACACAGCCCGAATTTATTATTCGCATGTCTAACATATTCGATCTATTCTGTTGGATACTCATCCTTAACTCATTGCAATCATTTACATGAATATATCAAGGCATAGGCAGCGTTCGATACAATAACAAATCATTATAACGGTTTCTTTCATCTTATTAGGTGACATGATTAACACATAAAACACATTGCATGACTAACCATACATACGCGCATATGCACAGTAAAGATCCCAATGTAATCACACCATGTGCAATGGTTCTTAAAAGTTATTTCTCTTCACAATTGTTCCATCTCTTACGGGAGCTTGCCCCTACTTAATGGTGACGAAATGATATCTACATTCTTTGTCAATGGAAGCAATATCCACCTCCGCACACACACACACAAGCGTCAATGCGACATGCATATAATGTTTTTCACTTATTATCATTCCGACAAAATGCTCATATATATATTACTATATATATACTGTAAGTTACTAACTTAGTATATATATATATATCACATACGATCAAACCACACTAAGCCTGTAGTTATATTACTCTCTATGTTAAGCGGTTACTCTCTCAGCAGTAGACATATGAGTGACATCGACTATGATAACGATTAAGATATTTGCATACAAATAGTGATGAAACACTTTGCCTCAACATGTCAACTGTGGCGACCAACAATTATAAAAGCAGGATGCAAAGATGAATCGGATTTTACCTTCTCAGCGGCAGCCAAGCAAAGCCACAACTCGCGTTGTAAGTAAAAGTATTTTGAGAACGTCGGCGATGAGACATTGTAGCGTGCAATGCGTACTTGCCTGACCGCACTTCGGCCTGAAGAGTAACTCTATTATCTCATCTTTATCCTTGGCCTTTCTTTTGATCCGAAACGATTAGGTATTACAGAGCTCAATATGTATTTGACTGACCAATCTTGGAACTTCAAAAAGGACTTGATAGCTTTCTATTCTTACCCTCGGCCTTTCTTCTGGTCCGGATTCACGAGGTACAGTACTTACTCGCCTGACGTAAATTTGCGCGGGCAAAGGAATTTACCATTTAAAACAAGCTCGGTGATTTGAATTTTTTCCTATCGGTATCAATATTCTTGTATGCGGACTTCATATCGGTCCGAACTAGGAGGAAAGAATAACAGGCGCAGCTATCTACTATAACTGTGCTCAGTTGTAAATCGCGTGATATCACATCAGGGCAAAGAAAATACTTAAGCTCGAATCGAGAATCAGGAACGAAAAGTAATGTGTAAGAACTACCTCCGCACAAAGGCAGCAAGAATACGCTGAGTCATTGACTAGACAAAGTGGCCACTAGTCCATACTGGTCTTCCTCCGTTCCGAGAAAACCAGTCAACGCTGCAATAAATAGATGGCCATATTCTCCACTGATTTCTCTTGCTGTAAAACTACTATAACGTAACCCTACTAATTTTCAAAACACAACAAAAGCCAATTCAATAAAAACGAAGATGTATAAATTTCTTGGAACAAATACTCCGCGTTTGAATCAATGCTACAAGCTTTTGCAGAATTTTTTGTTTAGACCTTTGTTTGAGTGTAAATAGAAAGTTGATGTAATATCCACAAATACGAAGGATTTTAAATTGAGAAAGGCATCTATTCCGTTCGTTTGCCTCCTCTCGCACCCTACAAGTAAAGAAAAGTAACTCACATTACGTTAGTATTAAAACTTAAAATAGCATAATCTATAGGAAAAAGACCTACCGTTTTACAATATATCAGGTTGCACAAAGCCCTATAGCTTCTATATGGAAGTAGTCTTCTATTGCATCCTCATTATATAAAACTTGACAAAAAACACATAACAGTAACTAATGAAGCTTTACCTTGAAAGAATTTCCTGCTGGTATGCTGGGAATGGTTGTGCTTATGTTAAAGGAATTTGTGCTTACACTTTTTCGTACAAACACTCGCGACCGAACATGCGAACACCGACAGACAAGCTTACACTACTTGTTCTACGTACTCCATCTCAGTTAAGGTGGAAATTACGTTTTAAAATTCTCGGAAAAAACTAATTTACTTTTTAAACGAGCTAGAGAGAAAGATACCTTCGCACATATTTCCCTTTATATAATATGTTCCTATAGTGCTTGAGTACAAGAAAGACATTTCATTTTATTTAATAAAGGCAGTAATGTGCTCTGCTCTTCTCCTTTTTTTTAATGTAATTATTTGTAACAATTTTAGGAAGTTATTAAATAAAGGTGTCAAGTATCAGAGCATCATTGCACCTTTATTGTTAAATGAAACTTCGATAAGAGTCTCTTCCAGAGTCTTCATGTAACACAGACACTTGTGTGCCTTCATGCATTCGCAAAGTATATTAAAAGAAAAGGATTTTTGATGATAAATTTTATTATGCAGGTGTACAAAGGATACCTTTTGTTGAAAAATATTTTCGAACTTTCATTAAATAACCTTTTAGCTATTTTCCAAGAAATGGAACTTTTTGAAGATAATTTCATAAACAAAAAAAAAAAAAGGAAAATTAGCTTTCGTATTAATTCGTTTCATTACCTTCTATACGAAGTTTGGTTGGCAAGTCGTTCAAGGGTCTATTCTTTCGATATATCGACTGCAGAAGACTTCGTGGCTCTAAAAACGTGTAGTTTTGGATATTCTAAAGCTATGAAGACATAGTGTACGTATTTGACAGGCGGCACTGTACAAACAATTGAGAAACGAACATTGTTCAATTAGTTAAGTCAATCCACAGTAATGGCTTTCGAAAATGGCTTAAATTTCTGAAACAGTCGTTATATTTCGCTGTAGGGCTAATGCCTCTCGTAGGCTTGTTAAAAATAAAAAAACCCCTCACGCTTGTGGAAAAGGTACTTTATCAATATCAGCAGCACGTAGATTGTCTGCTCTTTCCCACGCTATAAATTTGAATATTAAAAGCACAATGTGTTGGTTGATCTGTCGCTGATAATATCAATAAAATTCTTCAAAATGCAAAGGAAGACCGGCACAAGTTACGAAACTTGCTCAAAAGATAATTTTGCATCACTTATATAAGGATGGATCGAAATTCCATCTGCGAGTCACCGTTGAAATAAAGCAAAATTACGCCATTGTTGATGAGATTGATACCAGACCATGAAATGTGGGTCGTAGGTGACACCAATGGGCAAAACAGATCGCGATCCGAAGTACATCTAGCGATTCAAACGATGTCAAAGCCCGAATTGACGCCGCATAAGGTAATGCTCTGCAAATGCAAAAAGTTGTTGTTCTTAAGAAGGAGGCCTGAGTATTTCGTAGATTCACAAAAATTGGAATATATAGGTATGTCCATTGACTTACCGGTTTCATTCAGCCAAAGGCTACGTTTTAATTTGCACATTGACCTCGCTATTAATAAATTGAGGTCAAAATTAGGGGTTTATGAAACGGCGGTTTCTTGAACTTGAAGGCTTATACGTTAGAAGAAGTATATACATGAGCATAATGAAAACAATATTGAAATATAAGTCGGTCGTGTAGTCTATTTTTCATAGATGGTACGTGAATTTAATAAAATTATTTCGGAAGAAACTCTTGCTTTTCGTATTTAGGAATTTAGAATGAGAACATTTAGCCTCTTTGCCACCTTATGAAAGCAGACTGCCACTTTTAGTCTTGCCTCTACAAGATAAACGCGTCTTCGCCCTAAGCATTTTATCCTTACCTTAGTTAACAAATGATGCAGTCGACTCTCCAGCTTTGCTAGAAGAGATGAACTTCAATATTTTGTAGTCGTTTTTCTAGAAACCTTAATTCATAAAACTTAATCTGTTTGGATGTAATTGTGAGCTTTTTAATCCGCTACGAATCTTTTGTAAAAACCTAAACCTAAGTCTTCAATATCGGATTCTTTAAATACCAGATAATCCACTCTGCTCAATATGCGTATTTTGCCTACATCGCATCTATAATAACTTTTTATCCTGAAAGCTACGTGTGTTCATGTTATGTTCATTATTATCGGTTGCCAAGCTTTTGCATGTTTGCCACGGCTTAAAGCCTCACTTCTGGGATCGGTTAACGAACTAACTTGGTTCTCATTATAGAGCAACCATTAACGAGAAGTGTTTTGATGGTACTCGATAACGTATGAGTGTTTGCTCCCTACCCAATGTGAAACATCATATTTTAGCTCGAAAGCAAGATATCTACCGAGCTTCATCTTCATTCTACAAAGGCATATATTTGTTAAAATTAATGGACTTAGACATAAGTGGACATAAATTTCATACCACCAACACACTACAGACGATTACAACCAAAGAAATATGCGTGCTGTAACTCATATAAGGAATGACGGACGGACCAGACCTATTTACGGAAAGGGCCGGTCTTACGACCTGCGCCACTTTTAACCCTGCCTTATCTGTGGTCTCCATCGGCCCACGATTGTCAATAGGCAACCCCGAAGTTGGATCTACTTTTCTCTAAAACAAATCTCTAAATGTCTTTTTTCGTATTTTTACCATGCATGGCGTGTACAACAATATCTAATCCATCCGATACTTGATGAGTTAACCTTAAAAATTTTTTATAATAAAATTCCTTGCTGCTGTCGTTGCTGTTGCTGTGATGTGGGCGTAACCATTGCCAGAGATTCTGCCGAGTAAGTAAATAAATAAATAAACGGGCTGCACCGGTCGGTCGAAGTGATCGATTTCATCAATCAAAGACAAAGCGTTATCTTCTATCAAGACGATGTCGGAGCGCACACATTTTTAATGACTCAGCATAAATTAAGACAGTTTCACTGAGAGGTTTCGATGCACACGTCACGCAGCACAAACCTTGCTCCGGCCTGTAATCATTTGTCTCATTCTCTATAAAAGTCAAAAGAGACCTGTGAAAATCACTTTACCCAGCCTTTGATCTAAAACTTTTAGATGTTCCATACTGAAGGCATACTAGTTTTACCAAAAAAATGCTAAGTGTTTGTCAATCAAAATGGCGCCTATTTGATATAATAAACCTCATTTACAATATAAGAGCAATGCGTTTGAATTTTTGTGGAAGACGCCATGAAGTTTTCTCTGTTCCGTAATATTGTATATAGGTTCGTGCGCAGTATATAGCCTATCCGTCCGCCTGTCTTCTCTGTTTGGTATTATTACGATCGCAAAAATTAACATAAAATATTAAATTGAAATGATAGAAGCATTTCCGTTTACGCTCATGAACGCGCGTTCAAATGACACTTCCGAACTGTTCTTGTCAATAAATCGTGAGCTATAACAACAAGCATTAATTTAAAATTTGGTTGTTATTAAAAATTCTCAGGAATTCTCAAGAATTAAAATAAAGAAGTAAGTAAATTAGTCTTAAGTGGTGATCGGTATACGTTATATTACGAATGTATATGTTCGCGCAATTACGCGACGAATGAAAAACTAAGAAAACGAAAATTCGCACCTGTTTTAGTTAATACTTCAATACCACAATAGTTACAAAGAATTCGTCACGGTACGCTTATTAATCGGCCTACTGGTCCGAAAATAGTTAACGAACAACTTGAGGAGCTTTGGGAATGTTTACTTCACATTTTGCTAAGCAAAATCTATTGATTTATAAAAAAAGCTAATTCCTTTTCGAGACTGCAATCCTTTCATGCATTGTACGAATTCACACTTATCATTTAACGTAATAGAGATGATGATTGCCAGAAAAAGGCAAATTTTTAAACATTTGTTCATTTTAACAAATATTTACCATAATTCCCACTTGTACTAAAACAAATATCTAAGTTTTCCCAAGAACCATAAGAGAATTACCTTTTCCAACTTTTACAGTCATCCGCTTTTCTGTTATCTCTCCTCTCCTCTTGCTTTTACTTTCTTCTTCGCACTTCTTCATTATCTGCATGTATATGAAAAACTAATAAATTCTCATGTATAACGGTAAGTATCGGCCAATATATATGTATGTGTGTTTGCGTGTTTGTCTATTCAAATTATTACTTCAATCACTTAGTCACTCAACTCAAGTGATTTTTGCCATTTGGTTCTAAAACAAAAACGTAAAGGGAAAATATTGAAAATTTGCATAAAATCAAATTAGTAAACTCTTATCGAACATTCGTAGAGCTAGCTCTTCACGAACTATCTCTAGCTCTTTTCTTCTTCTCTGACAAGAAGATGATATACAGTTTTAGTGCATAACAAGTAACGTACATGCAAGTAAGTAAGGAAAATAACACAACACTCTTTAAGAATAGTTAGCAAAATATGCGCATATTCAGTTCAATTCAATTTAGTCGTCGGTTCTTCAGTTCTATGTTATATCAAATAGTTGTTGGTAAAAATGAAAAATGTCAGACAGTAAAATGCATTTTAAACTTTCTATGATTAATTTAACTAAGATAGTAATGAAAATTTTAATAAAAGCACTACCTTTGGAAATTGAAATGTTTTTTGCGTTTGCGTTGCCTTCTCTGTTATATTTGGAAGTACCTATGGACGAATACACAATAAATTTTTTATCTAAACATGAATTTTTTGTAAGCCTAATCAATGGCATTCAGCATATTGTGGGATCTCTGATGAGCATCTTCGGGAATAGTAAACGTATCGCCATCGGTCACTTCTAGGTATAAATGATGCAGAGAAGATATACCGGTCGATTGGGTTAGGACTGCTATCAGTCTGGTAGATAAGGGGGGAAATCAAACAGAAGTGGTCGAGCTGGCTTCGAGTCGATAATTATTGAAAATATCTGGTCTCAATACAGGGTCTCTTTCACGTTCTTTCCTTGTTTCTTCCTTTTGCTGTCTTTAGTATGTCAGTTATATCTCGTACGAATATTTGGACGTTTTTTGTATAAAGATCTTTTCTCATCATTTATTGCGTTCAGCATCACCGGAATCTGTTGGCGAATTTTTGTTGACAATGGCACTTTTTAAAAGGAGACATGGGCGAAACAGGTCAGTACTGACTGAGAGAAGCAAGCAACGCACCGGAAAATCAGTTGAGAATACCCGTAGAAGTTTTTTGCCAAATATCGCACTTTTTTAAAAATATCCAGTGGTTTTTCAATGTTGTCTGTTTGCGTAAAGATTCGAAACGTTTTTATTAGACTCAGTTCTAAGTTATGCTCCTTTGAAAATTTCGTTTGGTGTTTTATATTGAAATGTTTTAGTTCTTTGCCATATTTTGCAATTTACTTTTTTTTTGTCTACTTACAAGCCTTACACTTGAAAATAGAATTAAATAAGTTTTTACTTAGGTTCGCATACACACCAGCACCTTCAGCTAAACACATGTACATTTTATCTATCATTTATGCTTATATCTTTATGTAAAAGTGTAAGTCTGTTTGTGTGTGTAAAAAATCTTGACTAAAAGTTTTCCATAAAAACTTGGGAAAATACAACTTTTTTATAGTAACAACATGTAAAACAACAAGAAACATTAACAATTCCGTAAACTATAAGATGGATAAGGGGAAAGGTAACGAGAGAGTTAAGCAACAGTAGAGAAAAACGAAAATCTCAATTAGTACCGAGGGTAACCAATCAATATTTGCACAAGTTTTTACAGAACAACTACAAGTGTTTAGGAGAAAACGTGCAAACACGAACACGCACATATATTGATAAATTAAAAATCCAAAAAAAGCAAGAAACATAACATCAATATTTAAATTTACAGAAGCAGCAACAGCAGAAAAACTCATTGATATTCACAAGCAAATATTATCATTTCTATGCATAAAAATCTTCTCTCCCTTTCTCTCTTTCGGTTGAACTTTATGGTCATTCTTAGCCGTAATGAATCAAGTTAGCTTGGTCATCTAGGTAAACATGTGTGCACGTACGTATGTTCATACATATACATATACATACATATATATATATATATATATACGTGTATATATACATATACATATGCTTTTATGTGGCTTGCATGCAGCAAATATGCATTATGTGTACTTTACTGGAAAACTCTTTGTGGATAACGACAAAACAGAGAAGAACAAGCGTTAACATTTTAACACCATCATCAGGTTTTTTCAACTTTGCTAAAACAGACAGAGAGACCGACAGACCTATAGACAATAGAGTAAGTTAGAGACAAAACAGCAGCAGCACATGAGAGAGTCGTGTATGTAATGTGTGTTGTTTGTAAGTAAGTACAATATATCCATGAATTACTGTGAGTGTATGTGTGCTTTCCCTCTCTATTCGCCATAATATTTTCATGCTTAGCTAAAACGAAGAATTATGCAACTTAAGGTGTCTTGTTGTTCTATGCCAAGATATGCTCTTGAAACAAATTTACATAACTTTTGCACATAAATAATAAGTGTTGAAGTTTGTCTACTTTTTTCAATTTTTGTTGTTATTGTTTCACGTAAAATCAACAAAAGAAATTTTATGTTTACAGTAACAAACTTTGTGGCTATTGAATGCCAGAAAGTTGAAATTCTTTAACAAAATACAAAATATGCACAAATCACAAACGGATATTATTTTACTCAAATTACTTAGCACCCCAGAGATGGTGAACTCACACTCACAGACATCCAAATGTAAAAGAATAACATGTAAAAGACATGTGAATTGAAGAAATGCAAAGTCAATCCGAAAAACATCGAAGGCAAACAAAACCACAGCCCTGGAGCCATTTCTCAATTAAACAAGACATGAAACAAATAACAAGCAAGCAAGACTTGGTCGCCTTCCCGCGAATCTTGCATACCTTATTTCTAAGATAACCTCAGGAAATCACTTAACGATTTGCCTTTTATGAGGTCTTAAGCTGTGCTTCGTTGCATACATATAATGTAAGTCAGTAAGTTCGTAACAGCCCTAGCAAAAAGCATCAAATTTTAGATAAAATTCGACTTCATTCTTTGACATAATCTCCTTGAAAAGTAACACGTGCACTCCAACGCTTCCCTAACATCTCTATGATCTCCTCCATATATTTTTTTCTAGCGAGCATTTTTTTGAGATTCAACGACAACATCCTTTTTATTTAGCCTAAACAGTTATGGACCATGAACACGTGTGAACCTATGCAATACTCATTTCCAACAGAGCTTGCTGATGGATAAATGTTCATGGAAAATATAATAGCGATTTCATTAAGGTGTCAGCTATCCTATGCAACATCACTTTTTGGTGTTCCAAAACGCTTTCGCACTCTTCTTCCACATCTTTACCTCTTCTTAAAAAATATATCTAGTCAGATTTCAGATATCACAACTAATTTTAAAATAGATTCACGGGCAATTTTTTGACGCCGTTGAAATTTGTCCTGTGCCGTTGAATTTGCAGTGTCACTATAGTAACTGGAACAACTGAATAGTCATGACATTTTGAAACTTTTCTTTTGAAGGATGGGCATTAACCCCCTTTTGGAACAATGTATTAATATATTGTGGCTGAGAAGAATGAAAGGTTGCTTAATGTTGTCCATACATATGTATTGAGAGGGTTTAACTAAAAAACCAAGTTGGGTGTATTTTGAAGTTTATTTTCCAATTTCCTGATTTTCCAAAAATGTTTTTTTTTAACTGTATTTGCAGAGCATTTCGCTTCGAATTAAAGCTTGATTTAAAGAAGATTTTAGAAGACACACACATGTTCAAAGATATACCCATAGACATGTGCATTCATAAAAATATAAATTCGCGGCAAATATTCCTGCGGACAAGTCTAAGAACAACTGAAGAGCAAGTAGCGTGTTGGTCAGGGATTAGACAAATACTTGAAAGAACAAGCTTATCCCTAAACTAATGAAGTCATTCGCCAATTAACAGAAATAAAAGATCAAAAAACCCATCAAAACGGAAGGATCAAATTTATTTATACCTAGACATGAGATCTACAAACAAGAGATCCAAAGGGATCCGCACAACGACGAGTCCAAGAAAATTCCCAAAAATAGCTAAGACAGGAATTAGAACAACAGTTTAGAAAATCCACAAAACAAAGGTGTGAAATTATGTGAGCGAGCCCACACCTATGCTCCCCCAAAAGCATAGTCTATCACCCCTTGTGAGTGTGACAGATATATGTCTGTGTGTTAACATCTGCACCTGGCATGTGCCTTAATCAGACGGGTTACCTGTAATCAGTGGCAATCGAGAGGTAAGTTGATTGAGGACCCTTCAGGGAGAGAGACAATCCCCATTGAAGGGGGCCTCGCTACCCTGAGGTCCCGCAATAGAAAATGGGTGTGGGCCAAATTCTAGTTTAGTGGTCTACGTCGAGGCCTATCTAAGCACTTCTTAAATATCTCCCCGGGAAACTTTGGGGCAAACACAGCTCCCCCACGAATACTCCCTGAAGGGCCGTACCCAGCAGTTAGCGTAACAAATGGAAAGGCAAAAATATACCAAAGGAATCATCCGCGGATCGTCAGGTTCGATGAACAAATTCCTTGTCATAAAATGAAGTGCCGGCAAATACATGTGCCATTGGAGAAGCATAAGAATGGGCGAGTCTGTTCGTAAAACATGAACATACAAACATAAACAAATCGACTAAGCAACGCTATGCGTAGGCTATAGCAGGAACTGTTACCACCGGAATAATCAAAGTAGCGTAACCCTACGCTCCTGCCATAGATAGAAGAAACAGCTGAATATGAACAAATTCTCAAACACGTACCTTAACGAGTAAGTAACCAAATGGCCATCGAATAACAACAACAGCAGTTACAGTAACAATCAAGTAAATAAACGAAACGTATGATTAAACAAACATAGGGAACTAATGTTAACACACTCAGTTAACAAGAAATGTAACCAACAAAAAAATTCGTACATTGGGTACATGTGTATAAGTAACACTGCTAGCATTTGTAATGTGGTTATATCAGCTACTATTCCCGTTGCTACTATTGAAGATAAGTAAGAAACTCGAGCTGCAAGCATTGACCAACTAGTGAATGATTCAATCAATGTTGATGACTTGGAAGTAAAAACAAAGAGTAATTTATAAGCAAAAATACTTGCATCGAAACTCTTATATTTATTTATATATACACATCTTCCTAAAGTCATACTAGTTTTTATTTTAGAGAAATTTAGAGATCTCTTCTTTTTGAGTGAATAAAATATGTAATGTATTTAAATATTTATATGTAACATCATTCCTCTAATTCAGCTAAGCGCTCAGAATGGATGATAAGGTTTGCGAAACCAAGAAGGAAACTTTGGACGCTCCACGAAGCATATATATATTCTTAATCAGCATTAACTTCTGAACCGATTTATATATTGTCCGTCTGTCTCTCTGTTTAATGTCGGCCATCGGCTTCAAGTTCGGAAGAAAACGTTTGTACCAAGTTTCAAATTAGAATAGTTTCAAATTAGAATACATTTTACTATAAAACTTCGTCCTTCTACGTGATATCCATTTGTGTATCAAACATTCAGATTGGCATTGTAAAACTTCACACTAAGTTGAAGAAATGCATTTTCCGTGGGATGGGAGATAGGAGAATAACGGAGATGCTCGCCAATAACCTATATCCGTAGGAATTTATTTACCAAGTCTCATTCCTTTGTGTCAATTTTTGGAAGTCATTCCAGCAACAGATTACAAATAGAGAGACGAGAAAACGGCCGGTTTAGTAGAGGGATGGCAAAGAAGACGGGCGTATCCCCGTCAAACGGGGATCATTAAAAAAAAATTTTGAAGAATATATTTTCAAAAGTCTTTTGAGCAAATTTATGCTAACCCTTGTAAAGAAAAATCAAAAATTTTCAGAAATTTTAAACAATATTCTTAACGTTAACTAAAGTGAAAGAGAGGTTTTCTCTTTGAGTTAGTTTCAGTTGACCACAATAAGAAATGACATGTGTAAGCTCTATCCCCAAATGGATGCAAAATTCTAAAAACTCGAACTAAATGCGTGTCATGAGCGAAGTTTTGTAGGGATGTTGTTTGTGCAAGGGATTCGCTACGAAATTGTAGTCTTGAAGACTCTATAACGTTTCGCTAGTTTTTTGGGAGAAGAACACCAAACGCGTCTATTTGCCGTAAATTGACAATGATAAGGAAGATTGGTGAATAATTTAACGTTCCTTTTACATTTTACTAGTAGTAATATACAAGTTTAAGAAAGTCGCCGAAAAGGTTATGCATAATTTGAAGTTAATACGAACTTTATAAGCACTCCGTGTAAGAGGAAATAGCTGACGGATTCAGAGCTTTGTTAGAAAAACTTTTTTATGAAACTTGTGTTAAAGTTAAAATCTTAAAAGAACCTAGCTTTTCATTTATCAATTCAATTAACTTTATTTCAGTTTCTTTGAAACTTATGAAAAGCTGCTGATAAGGCTAAAAGTGCCAATGTTGATAAGTTAAACATCACTAAACCTCAAAATTCACTTTGATCTGTTTTGGGTGGTTTTTTCGTTGCTCAATGGACTTTTTTACAACTTTTTTCTTCATTTTTTTTTTTTTTTTTTTTTTTGAAGAAACACAAAACACAGAAAAGGAATAAAAAACAACCTAGGAGAGTCAATTATCGAAGAATGCAGATGAGAAAAACAATTCAACATTGGTTGAATGCTTCTTTGCAAAGCATAGCGTAACACACAACGAAATAGAACAACAAAACAAACAAAATCGATTCTAACGAGTTCAGGGAGTCAATAAGCAACAAACGACAGATTGGCAAGTCAAATGGGGTTTGGAAAGAACAAAGTTTGTCAGCTGTGTAAATCAAGTCAAAAGCTTAGCACTCACTCATACTTACTACGGCAACTTAGATCGATGCACATGTGTGTGTGTGTACGCACTAGTATGGTTTTTTTCTGATTTGTTTTTTAATGACTATTGTGGTGCGTGCGTGCTCAAATGAACTGTCAACAAAATATGTTGCAAAAATGTTATGAAATCAAATTTGCTCTTTCACAAAGAGAAAAAAAGAAAAGTAAAAAGAAACAGAGAACATATTCATATGATGCCGCTTGGTTTTTATTTTGTTCAAAGCAACCGTTATCAAACAAACACAGCCAGCAACAATGCAGGGATTAGACAATTTGCATATTTTCTTATTTCTCCAGGGAGTCTGATGCCAACAGTAGAAGTTGTTTACTATTTCGATGAATGCTTTTCACTAGTGGCAGCAACCAAACCATCCAACACCCACCCAAACATTTATGCTTTATCTATATAACTTTATGTTATTTACTCACTCGGCTTTGATTTCCTCTACATTAGACAGCAGTGAAGAGCTCCTTGGCTATGGTCAATTTTTGAGGTTGATTTGCCATTAAAATGAAAGAGATTCAAATATACCGTAAAAATTAAGATGAACACTTATGTATGTGTGCGTGAGTGTATGTGCGTGTATGTGTCCGCATCTGATATAAATATAACGCTTGACCATTGTTAACGGTGACCAACATATGCGTATGCAAACAGAAGAAAATAGGAAAAACCACATAATGTTTGAAATTTGCAAATAAATCTTAATCATGACTGCATGTCAAGCAGTTTGACTTGGTTCCGCACAAGATTAACCCACCAAAGTAGGGAAAAGCAAGCAAGTATTATTATGAACAACAACTATGACAAACATAACGTAAGGAAAAACACCACTATGCGAAAGCACTTAACTGTTGCTTGTAACGAAAGAACGAACGAATGGGAAAGAGAAGGATTAGTCCAGAGAGATGCTATTTACTAAAAGATTTTATAAAAAAGATAAAGAAAAAGAAAAACTTATGTCTTTCTCTTCTTTTTTTCTCATTTCCTACTTTTCTCTCTTTTTTAAAAGTGGTCGATAAACAAACGAAGACCACAGGGAATACTAAAAAGCCAATAATCCATAAAGCATGTATGGTGTTGCTTATGGGATATATATATATATATATATATATATATATTTGTGTGCTTTTTGCAGGGAGTCGTATGTCGTGAAGTGCACTCTACAATAAAGTAGCAATTCAAGTAGTTGTAAATGTGCATACAAAATTTCATAGATGACAACACAATCCATACCATACACAAACACACGAACACAATTCACTCCGTCAGCCAGTCAGTCAGTTAAGTTATTCAGCGAACCCCAACATTTCAAAAACCACACAAATATCCGTAGGTAGGTAGGTATGTAAAACCATTCAAACGAGTGAATAAGACTATAAATATACATTACATATATCGTTATATGTGTAATATATACCTGTATATATAGAATTCGTAGCATTGTTGCGTGTATAGCATTATGGTTACTATTTTCCCGCTACTGCCTGCACTGTTACGACTACTTATGGTGCCAATGAAGATGATTCTCTTGACGATGTCAATAACGCTGATGATATCGTTGAGATGGCAACTGCACCCACTCACATTCATTTCATCATTCCTTCAATATATAATGTAGATTATGGTCGTTGTCTTTACTACGGTATATGATTGGTTGGTTAGTGTTTCGCATTTAAGCTTATATCTCAGCCTTATACTTATGCTTTCAAACGCATTGTTAAGCAGTCATCTACACTGTCATTTACATCAGCAATCATCATCGTAATGGACTGTAACGTATGAGGAATGCAAGGCTGGAGTGTTTAAGTTGATGAGTAATCATCTAAAGTTACTCTGGAATGCTATCACGATCTATATTGGAGTATCTAATGGTTGAGCAAATAAACTCATAAAAATTACTATAACACGACCTGCTGCACCTACATGAAAGTACCGAAATCTGAATTGAAACAGAAGTAGGCAAACGCAACTAAAGTTTTTTGGTCCAAACGGCTAATTAAGAAATCATATTTAAACTCCTTTTGAAAACATTCTTAAGTGTACATACATGCACATTATCGGATAAAGTTTTCCACCTTATGAAAATTATATCGTCAATTTTTTATTTATATGTATGTACAGTTATAATATCAACCCAAAGTTAAACCATAATAGTCTCAGTCAAGATTTGCCATTAAATTGTCTTGTTGTCACATAAAGGTTTACTTTCCGTGAAAACCCTTATCGAATATCGAGCGGAACTAAAAAATAGACCAATGTGGCCCAATTTATAGGACAAGACTTTAACGTTGTTGCTTTGCAAAGGCTTTTCTTTTTTGTAAAACCGGTAATGTTGGAGGGATTTAAAGAATGGTTTCTTTTGGAATTTCAAGGGATCTCTACAAGCCTCCTTCGAAATTAGCTTTCCAACATTTAAAGAGTTTTCCAGGAAAGGAAATAAATATTTTTGAGACACCTACTTTTTGACGAACCTTCAAAGATATTCCTAGTTGAAAATTGTCATAATGGAAAACGACGCTTTTCCTCTTAAACTACATGCTTTAATGACGGGTGTATCCGTCTTTGATTACGAACATATGGTGTGGATACATTGAGTTTTTTGTTTCCATACTCATGCAATTGGCTCAAAACTCAATGTTCAATGTTTAGCTCTGCAGTATAATCATAAGATAAATGTAGTGACTACATTATAACATAAGAAAGGATATGAATTATAGAAATCAATTTTAAATTTAAAATCAGTAGATTATTAAATGTCGAGTAATAAGACAACTGAAATACAACAGTTCTTGCGAAGAGGGTCGGATATTAGTTAGGCGGGATGCTGTTAATGGTAATGAAAGCGCCCAAAATTGTATACACAAAACATCAAGTATTAATTTTGACCCTTTTGATGGTAAATCCATGGAGCCAATTGTCGTGAAATTATACGAGAGGGATAGCAAACAATACTTTGTTGGTGGCAGAGCTCTGCACAAAACGCGTCAAGAAATGTCGTATAATCAAATCGTACAAGTTTTAGAGGATTATCTTGGGTGATATATCAGAAGTCAAAGTATTCCGCTGACGATAACGACACACAAACTCAGCGCGTAAACGATGTGTTAAGCAAACATGATAATCACAATATGCCTGTAAACATGAATAACTAAGAATTCTGGTTGAGTACAAAAGGAATAACGTAGGTATTGTCGAAATGTTTGCAAAAAAGCGACTTACTATTAACAAACACTTTCTTCTTGCAAACAAGTTACATATTGTTTGTCCTTTTTCACTCACACTTAATCTGTTTTATATAAAAAACATTGTGTAACTTTTATATTCAATATGCGTTTTCTAAAGCTTAACGTATTATTATTACAGTCAAAGATCATAGCCTATTAAATCATTTGTTACATAAAAATGTCACAACCCCCGTCGATAAATGGTGTGCAAAAGCCTTCGCTAGACATTGCATTAACTCATAATTTTTTCATGTCGCCGTTGCTTCCAGCTGTGGTTGCTAGTCCTGTATGTATAGGAGCAGTACTTAACCACGCTTTAAGCACGGCTCGGGGAAACTAATCAAGCTTGCCCCTCAAACGTTGGTTGGTGTTCAACAATCGGGGGGGAAGGAATTTGTGGAGTTAAAAAATATTACCATTAACCATTCGACAGAAAATTACCGCCAATAAATCACTAAGCCGGATCTATTCACACACTCCTCTGCTAACTTCCTCAGCCACCAGAATGCAACGTTGTGCAGAATTTGTAGAAGCATTTGATTACAAAGTACGCTTTAGAAAACCTAAAGAAACCCCCAATGCGGACGTCATGTCAAGAAACAGGCCAAATTCATCGAGGACGTGTATTTGATCGAAGTGGAATTAATAGAGAATTTTTCTGCTAGTTTTTCTAAGCCAGATGAGAGGAAATGCTTCGGAAATCAGCAAATTAATAGAATGTTTGAAAGCGAGAAAAGTTTGGCTTGTAAAGGTAAAGCTTGTTATACGTTGACATACGTTTTTATGTCCCTCAAACTTTGGGTCACATGTGTAAAATGAAAAAGCCTAGCTTGAGCTTATTTATGATGGAAACTGATATATAGCAACAAAGCAGCTATAGTTTTAAATTGCCCGGCGTACTAACGTAGTCGACATAACACTAAAATGGTACCAAACCATTGCTGGTTACAACCAACCAAGGCTTTTGATGGAATGCATGCCGACTTGCGTTTATGGGCAGACATTTATTCGTCTTCGTAGATACTTTCAGCAAATAACCAGAGGTACGCATTGGGAATAATATTACCACATTCTGTAATTGTAGTATTAATTACAGTATGCGGAAAAATTATTTTTACGATATCCCAATTGTATTTGTTAACGACCACTTTGATTCTCATGAATTCGGAGCATGGGCCAGCACCGAGATTATTCACAAGCAAGGCTCCTTGTCATCTTCCTATGAATGCCCTGGCAAAGTGATCAAATATAAACTCAAAGCTTTAACGGCTCAACCTAGCTACGTGAAAAAAATAAGCCAAGATTTTATTAGGCTACCGAACATCGATACATCCAATAGCTAATGAATTACTTGCTATGCTACTTGTCAGACAGATCCAGTCCATGTTAGACCTGTGCTTACCGTAAAACCCAATTATAGCTCCGGAGGGTAAGCCACCTCCAAAAAATCGTGTAAAAAGAGAGATTGACTATTGAAACGCACCTATTCTCTGATAAACGGAGATTTAGTTTAGTAGAGGACAAAAAAAGCGATCTCCATTACAATATTCAACTCGATGATGGTGGAGATAGATTAGACACATATGTATGTAGATCAAATGAGACTTGATGTCAATAATTTTCGACAGCACAGCAAGAGTTACGCACAAAATAATGTTGAACTAGATTTTCCAGTGTTCAAAGTTAAAACGACAACAATCCTCTGGACTGTAACAGTGCCTCAAATCAGCTTCATCCGAAGGCACGAACATATCAAGGGCTATAGAAATGACAGTGCGGTTTACCCAAAACACTATCGTATGAGACAATTCCAATCAGCCGTCCTTAACATGATCGAGACGTGCACGTAACGCACAGGATGGGTTTCAGTAGAGCAACGACTGAAACACTACAACACTTTGTTTTTTCCTACTAGTAATTAGTTGACAGTCTTGACAAAAATCTTTCAATTTCTAATAGCGAGTGGAGAGATCTTGTAATTGAACTACACGAAGAAGAAGAATTAAGTAATAAACAGACCTAAAATACAGCAACACTCTTTGTCGGTCTTCCTGTGCATTTTAAATACTTTCATCGACATATTAACGATTGATTGGCCAGAGGGTAGCACCCATTTCACATCGGAATTTATTGAACAGACCGCAGTAAAACGTTTGCGTATTGCCAATTCTGCATAGCCTGGTCTAATAGTAATGTTAAGGCTTTAAAAGTTAAATGACCACAATGCTAACTATTGACGAAAACGCCACGAGTTTCTGGATTTATTATTAAAAATGATTAAGAACGGCTCTCTAGCTTTCACATAACGATTACTTTAGAAGCGTCTAATTATATGACAAGCGGTCCTAAAAGCGATCCAATCGAGTCACTTTTTAACGACGTTCATCTTTAGGCCAAAACACTCCATCAGAATATCGTGAAAATCGTGACCAGTGTGGATTGAATATAAAAATACAAGAACAGAGATCAGAAAGATGGAGATGCGAACAAACCTAATATACCTAGTACCACAAATGGTGTAGCGTATAATAACTATACAAAAGTATCCTCCAATCTATTTGGACCTATGATATACAACTTAGGGAACAGCCAATACCTCCAATATTGAAATACTCTGAAAACAGCAATCCAATGCTCTCCGTCTTATTGCTCATTTCCTGTGGCAATTAGCTGATGATTACGGAAATAACATAAAGCATTTATGTACGGTATTTTTTTGGAGATTGTATAAAGCCATGTTATGAAATATTCCACACTGATGTTTGATGAAATTGCGATCTTCGCGAAAACTATTATTGGATTTATATAGTAATCGAAACTTTTTGAAAACTTGAATCATTTCAAATAGAAATTGTTTTCCTACTTTTCTATCAAAAGTTTCTTCATTCCACATAGCTTAACTACTACTTAATAAATGTATTTAAAAGCTTCGGAAGTAATGCTCAAAAAGGCTCTGCTGAATGATCACAAATTAATTTTTACATCAGTCAGACTAAGAACTTTGCAGCACAAATATCTGTTTGCCAAATAGTTTTTGTACTCCTCTGTATTGCTAACATATGGTAACAGTAAAAAGAGAATAAAAACATGTTGACTACCTGTAGTAGCTAAGCTTATGGATAACATAAGAATCGCTGACAGCAGATCACAAAGTGAAACTTTACGTTGGGTTACACTGTACGATTAACGAAACACTGTTGAAACCCAACTGTCATTAGCACAAAGAGAATAGCTCTTCTTTTTAAATTCAAATTTTCTTTTAATCGACGTTAAATGTATTCATTATTATGCAGCTTTCTAAAAATACTGAATTTGACAGCAAGATTATTGTTTACGCTGCCGGTTTTAATTTCACAACAGCGATGTTGGACAAGAAGGGTTAAGGCTTCATAATCTCATAGTAAATACCATGTTGGCCACACATACTTTTCTTCTTTCTATTTTCCTTTTTATATTGCTTTTCATTTCTCTGAAAAGCTTTAAGGCGTGATTCAATTAGCAATTGTTAAAGGATAACACGCGTTAACAAAGGCTTAAAACTAAACCAAAATAAAAATGTCTAATTTATTAAAATGAAATTAATTCACACAATTCAGCTTGAAACTTATTGAATATGTAACAACTGCAGTCAGCAATGTTGATTTATAAAGTAAGTGCGAGGAAAACGCTTAATTGTGTAATACGTTAACTGTTGCTAAAGTTTGATAAATAAAAAAAATGAAATTATTGAAGAAAATTCTTCGCATAACGTTAGCAGCGTATCTTATCTGTGGAAACAGCTACATAGCAAACTTTTGAAGACTTTGCATTTGAAATTGCTGCTGATTCTCAAATTGCCAAGTGTTGGCCTTTTCACTAATCCCTCAAGTTTCTTTACTGTCTTACTCAATATGGACAGATTGACGTACGAAATCGTAGTCGAAAAAGTAGTAGCAGTTAGACTTCAAAGCAGTTTGGCTTTGTCCACTATTTTTTTTCTATTTTCGTTTTTCTTCTTTAGTTCTCCTTTCACGCTTGCTTCAGCTTAATTTGATTAAAAGTTGCTGTTGTTTTTTTTGTTTTTTTTTCTCTCTTTCTTCAATTGGCAAAAGTTTAACTTCATTGAAATCCAGTTTTGTAGACGTTTTTCTTCATTAGTTTGCTGTCATTTAAGTGCTGGCTTTAACCAGACAAAAAATTAGCTAAAATTGAATGATTTTAATTTATCTAATTGCCAAACAGGGAGAATTGTTAGCGCGCAAAGGAAAGTACAAGAATCAATAATAATTGTTACTGGCTCATTTGACAAAAAAAGTTTAATTCTTATGGCTTTTAGAATCTAAGTACAGAACAAGTAAAAATTCTATACTACCTACAGTTTTTTATGTAACGACTTTTCAAAATAAGTCGCCACATGGGAAGTGGTCGAAAAAATGGAGCGCTTAGAACTATCTTCAATAGTATTCGCCGTTGGATCAAAACACGTCGGTGTACCAAATTTCATCGAAATATCTAAAAATTGCAGCCTGTAGCTTGACCACAAATTTATCATTTATCAAAAACATCAGATGGACAGGCGGACAGACAGGCTTAGATCATTTCAGATTATGACTGTGCATCAATCGGTATAATAAAAGGTGGGCCTACCTTAAGCTCTTCTGCGCCTTACATACGACCACACTAACTTAATATACCTTGTACTACAAGTGGTGTAGGATATATAAAAAGTATACTTTTTAATATATCATGACGAAAATTAGCTCATAGCAGTAAATTGACATAGGAATCAACCTTGCTGAATTTGGATTACATAGGTCTATTTTGTGGAACATAACCTATATCGTGTTTATCATCAAAAGCAAGTCCTTATATGGAGGCAAAATCTATTTTCTGCTTTTTTATGGCGGAAACTAGAAAATAATACAATTTTTAAACATTAAATTAACTTGGCTAAATTTTGATCACGTCAGGTGGTGTGTTTTTATACTCTACAACACTTGTGGTATACGGATATATTATAAGTAAGTTAAGTGCAACACCCAGAAGAACTAGAGATTTTTATTTATTTATCATATTTACTTACAAATGAAACTCAATTAAAACAAATTACCAGCCGAATCGAATTGACTCTTAGAAGTAAATCTTATACTGAAAAAGGGAAAAAGACTGATACAGTAAACAAGACCAATTAATGTTCGAATTATAATGAGATGTTAAGATTAAAAGTTAATTTAAATATAGGCGAATATGCAAATCGCGAGATTGAGTGATGGACATCATTTGGGTTTCTGCAAACAACTCTAACCAACTTATAATTATATTCACATTGACTCGGCTTAATAAACATGAAATATCTAGAAAAGCGGTTAGCTTATCTCAACAAGTAATGCTGGCGACCTCAAGAGTAAATCTACGTCTCTCAAGTGAGGATAAGAAGGAATAACAGAAGCAGCCTCATAGACAGAATTATAAGGAGAAAAAGAGGCAAGCAGGCCCCAACCCAAATTCCTAAAGATAAACAGCAAGAATTGCCTTTGAATTGAATCTACACAACGACTATAGGGAGGAGACCACACAATCGAGGCATATTCAGGTATTGGTGTAAGTAAGCACATGTCTATCCCTTTCTCAAGGATCCTTCAGCTCTTAAGACCCACTCTTAATGAAACCAATCATGGACCTAGCTTCACTTAAAGAGAGCTCAATGTGCCAATTTCAATGTAATCTTTGATCGAATAGAACCCCTAAATCGATGAACCAATCAACCTTTTCCAACTTGTGTGATTCAATGAAATACTCAGTACTGAATGATTCCTTTCTTAAGAAAGAAAGCTTCTTCTATTTTTTTAGATTTAATTTCACAAAATTTAATGAGCACCATGGAAACAAATTATTTGTGTCAGTACTATAAAGACGCGTAATCTTTCACTATTTGCTGACTCAATTAATTACAGGAAAGATTGGAAGGAAATCTAGCCGTAATTCTACATTTAGATAAAAAGTTACATGCTTTTTAAGATATTTAGTGGCTAAGGTTGATCATAACACATCAGATTTTTTTTTTTTTTATGTGTCGTATCACTCATGGGATGTCCCTTTTACGTACAACACGATCATGACTAGAAAGAGGTGGGGAGGAGAAAGCGATAGAGACTGGCCGCCACCTAGTGAGTATATGGCGTTATGCTTTTAACGGCTGAACACTTACTGTAGCTATGGCCAAAGAAAATTCTACCACACTTGAGATTTGAAACCGCGAACACTGACTTTGTGATCGCGGTTCTTACCTACTCGTGACCTCATGCAACAAAAAGACGACTGATAAAATTCTTCGATGTTAACGAACTCTGCCGTCCCTTGGCTTTGTTTGTAATTACACCTTCACCATCTCTTTCGATCGAGCCATAGGGGCAACCAATCACTAATCACCAATTACGTGAAGTTTATACTTGTAATGCAACCATAGAAAAAAGAAAAGTTCTTTCCTTTAGAAATTTCATATGAAATATTCAAGATCTCTTCTAGCCTTTACGCTCTTTGACAAAATAATCAGCAACCTCCCCGCGAATTTCTGTTCCTTACAGAACTCTTAATCGATTTCCACTATTAAATGTGTCACTTGAAACGATTTGCTAAAGCCTCAAGACTTCGAAAAATGCTTTTTCAAAATTGCGTAAATATTTTCAAGAAAAGTTGTGCTCATTAACGCACCGAAGTGCGTTGCGAGTGGAAAGAGACGAATAGAATTAAAGAGCATTTAGACTTTTTTTTGTTTTAAAGTACGATTTTAGACAGAAAATGCCTTAAAAGAAAATTTTATGTTTTCAATTTTGAACAAAACGTACATATTGAAATTTATAGATCATAAATCGTAACTTCCGCTAAACTCATCATATGCAGACACACATGCCAGCACATTTCAGAAACTGCATTTAAAATATCACATAAAAAAGAGATTTTTCATACCGATGATAAAGTACCAAACATGATTAAATTGGATTTTTGTTAAACTGATATTAGATAGTGGATATACATGTTTCTACGCATGTACATACAAGTTGCAGTAAGCTACTGCATCCATCTATTTGGGAGTTTTAATACGTAATATAAGAAGCACTTGAGTCTCAAGTGTTATTATTACTTATTTCAAAGATAAACTGTATCTTAAACACATATTTTACTCTCGCTCTGGCAAATATAATAAAAATTTATAGAAAGAAAGAAAAAATATTAAAAAAAAAAAAAGGGAAAACTTGTAACATTTATTTATTCGACTTCAAGTCCTTGTGCTACGTACGAGGAGTACATAAAACAGAGAGTTATTGAAAGTAAGAAAAAACAACTACTTTGTTTTAACATGTGTCCTTGTCATTTACATGCATGCCAGCAAAAGCTGCACACAAATACAAGCACACTATTGTTAAGCCCTTCAGGTGAAGTTTTTACTACATTATGATACCCATTGAAAGAAAGTGCGGGGTGGAGATGAGTACCAGTCATATACTTATATTTGCACATAGGTATACTTTTACAAGCATTGCTGTTCTTGCTGCTGTTGTTGGCTTTAAAGAAACCCTTTCAAGGTGCAAACAGACACACGTACTCATTCAGCAACGTGAATATATTCATAAATTTCTCAAGAGTGCAATAAAAAACACAGTCAAACAGCATTTCTCCGTTATAGTCTATAAAAACAAAAAAAAAAACACAGAAAACAAAAGACAAAAGAAAAAAGAAAGAGAGAAGAAAGCAAAAAGAATCCAAAGTTATAAGAAAACGGCAAACAGGCTCTCACACACAAAACTTAAGCATACATGTTAAAAATTCAAAACATTTTCGTTAGATTTTTTACGCCAGTCTCTTGAATCTTTTCCTGTAGTAGAAAATTATATGTTTGACGTTGTTGCCGTTGTTTGTAATGTTTGGGTTGTGTTATTACTACACAATATTATTATTATTGTTATTATTGCCATACCTATGATGATGCTCTGAGAGCAGTATTGTTGGCTTATTACCTCCACCACGTAACCAACACCATCCTTTGTGCTCCGTCTCGTTTCCTTTTTTTTTTTCTTTAAGGGTAACGGAAAGTAGATTTTTCTTTTTACGTTAAATTTCTTTTTTATAAATTTTTTACCATGGTATTGTTTTTGTACGTGGTATGTTGTTGTAGTTGACATTTCACATAAAAATGATTCTACATTTTTTTTTTTTCTTTTTTAACATTTACTTCGAGTGTTTTTTGTTGGTTATAATTTATTTAAGTCATGGTGTAAAATTGAGTACACATGCTTGGTTACATCCTATGCTGCGTCTACGTCAGTCGTGTGGCTTGCTTTTATTTTCTTTATTCCCTACCGCTTGGTTGCTATCATTCGCTGGCAGGAGATGGTTGCTTTCCTGTGTCCTATATTCTTACTGAATTGGGGTGTTTGTCTAATATTCGTGTTCACTATTGGAGTGCAAAATTATGTAGGACTGGTCATAGCGTTCGATTGGCACGCAATTCTAACCAAATTTTATCGTTCTCTCAGCTTTTTGTGGTAGCAATCGAAAAACTGAAGTAATAAGCTGGAGGATAACCATTGGATGACTGTCTAGACAATTTACAAATGACTATATTTCGCTTATAAGTTTTCTTTCAATAACGTAAAAATATCAAACTATAACTAAAATACTGTAAAGTTCAACCCGCACAGCAATAATGACTCTGTTGTTTAATGAGTGCATTCACCAAATCAAATTTGTAGACATCTAAAGCGCTTCCAGTTGGCCCAACGTTTTGCAAATATTTCGTGTCTTGCTGTAGCAGTGGGTTACCAAAATTCTACTTATATCGACTAGAATTTTCTTAACATACTTTTTTGTTTTTTTCTTGTTTCGCTTTATAAATTTTTTTCTATTTTTATGTTTCTATTTTTTCGTTACAAGAAAAATTAAATTTTCGTTTAAAATAAATGTGAAAAGATTGCGTTCAAGATGAAAGTAACTTAACTTGATTTTCTGCAGCATCATGTGCGTTTGAAGGTAAAACCAAAATAAAAAGAATACCGAAATAATTGAGTGAAAAATATAAATATTATATATTCATCTTCATTCAAAATCATTAAAGGAAAGCAAATTCAATTACGTTTCCAATGACTCCTTGCGTTTGAAGTACAATTTTCGTGAATGAAAAGCAGAAATCTTGAGAAAGGTATTCCACAGGTATTGCGATCTCGTAGCCCTAAAATTCCGTGAAGCCCAAATGCGGATTTGCCTTATGGACCTCATAGGCAATGCGACTACCTAGGATTCGTTTTTCCACTTAGACGAAGGCTTGTGCTTTTCACCGTCATATAAAATCCGTTATAAATGTGGGGATCAAGTTTTTACCGTCATTTCTGTAAAATATATTATTTTATCGGTAGTTTTTCCTCGGTTCTGAAACTTTGACAAGGGCTGCACATTACGTAATGAAATTTGGTAGCAAAAACTTTATTCAAATCTATATTTAAATGAAAGGAAAAAGCAAGCCAGTGATTACATGCTTTACATGCTCCCTTTTGGTATATTGTTACATACAGTTGATAGATCAGTCACAATAACTAGTGTGCCAAATAAATACTTCAAACAAAAGGATTCGACTAGACGCGACTAGATCTTCCGATGCGCAATGAGAAAGTGTTCTCCTTCCTGCGCATTTTCATGATACATGAAGTAGTATCTGAAATTGTATCTCAACCGGTTAGACCGGTTACTTTAATCCATAAAAGAGTGAAAATATTACAACGATTTCAACCTTCATTAGTGATGGTAAGATGCCTGCAACTATAACATTGTCCTTTCGATCTACAATAAAAGAGCTAACGTGATCATGACAATGGAAACGCGATTCCAATATTTGCTGAACTGTTTAATATTCTACGAGTACCAACACATGCTGCTTCTTGGGTTCTTGGGTCTTAACCGCCAGGCATATCGATCTAGCCCTTAAAGCATTTGCTGAGGAATACGGAGTCTTTAAGGAGTTTTCCATATTTACTTCTATGTGCCACAAAAAGGAAGCGTAAATCAATAAAAACTAGTGTTCCATGTTTTGGCATCATTTTCTCAATACTGCTTATGCGAATGTTTTGTGCTAACTTTCACTACTTTCCACCCCCAGTTCGACTGGGGTAGTTTTCCGAATAAGTCTCATCAATTTCGTGCAATATGATACTTGAATTTTCATATTTCTTGTAAATATTTACGGAACGTGTAATTACCCATAAAAACGTTTTTTGTTTCAACTTAAGCAAGCACACTCTCTGCCATAACTAAAAATCGGGTTCTCATAAACCTATGTGCATACCAAAGACAGCCACATAAATAAATATTTATCCCACATACATGTGTGTTGTGCCTTGTACTATTTAAGCCAAAGATGAGTGCATGTAAACTTTTTTAATCAAGTTTTCGGGTTTGTTTCGCTTACACTTTTTACATAAGAAGGGTCTTTTGTTTGCCTATAGGATTGAATAGAGAGTAATGCAATGAAAAAGAAATGGTTGTTATTTGATCTACAGCCAAGACTTTTGTGCATATAAATTGCGTAATTTAACAATAGCACGTAAAATACTCGGTTATTATGCTTAAATTAGCACTTAGGACATGACGGGCAATCATACAATACCGGCAACCTGATAAAACATTTCTCTCCAAGTTAAGCGCTAAAGTAAATTGAAATATTTATTTATTTCTATACTCGTTTGAATGCTTTAAATATGCTTGCTTTCATTATTGCTGGTCATTACATTGTTGATATTACATTTGTTTTCGAGGGTTATTTGATTTTATTTTGACGTTCTGTACTCTATTTCAATAGTTTTGTTTTCTAAAGGAAAATTTGCGCGACTTTTTCTAAAATTTATAAATAATTTAATCTTAGTCTTTATAATGAAAGCAGATTAAACAGGTGACATGGCTCTTGTCCATACGGCTCATGAAATCTGTTCGGTTTATTCTACAGCACGAGTTCTCAACAATTCATTAAAATTTTCGTGTTTTGCTGTTTTATCTTATTTCATATATTCTCTGATTCCAGCTTTGTTCTGTCCATTTGATATCTGTCCCATATTCTTGTGTTCATCCTACAGGTTACAATATTCGATAAATGTAGAGATGGAATTTGGTACACTGACGGGTTTTGGCTCATGGACGAATGATGTTGAAAATGGATCGGATTGAACCGTTTTTTCGACAAACCCCCATTTCATGCCTTATTTTAATGAATGTTTATAAGAAAATATGTTGCAATGTTCAGGATTTCGCGACAGGAATCGCTTCGCAATAGTATTTCGACTTTCTAAACTGATACGAATTACTTTATATGATAAAAAGCCCTATTTTTCAATATTTCTTGATGAAAATTCGTTCATAATAATAATTTAATATAAAAATTAGTCTTACAGAAGTTGAACCAAGTAAATCCATTTTTTGAATCGCAACTCATATCAGGGGCTCGAAAGAAAAATAAGACTTTATATGCGAAAAAGGTGTGATTTTTAATTTTATGGCTAAAGTAAGTCAGCTATAGCAAATTTGGATCACATAGACCTAGTTTTTAGACCGCACAGCATACAGGAACTCCCACGAAAGCACACTGGTTTGTGATGAAAAAGCCTAACTTGTGGTTTGTTATGATGGAAGCACTACAATATAACAAAATCTTTGACAAATAAATAAAGTTTACTAAATTTGGACCGCGTTGGTTCGTAATTGTCAACCTTTTGAAGCGAAGGTAGAAACTGTGGACTAATTATAGAAGAGGTAAATACGTCGCTGTACGTTTTGAAGGATTTACAAGAAGTCGTAAAGTAACACGCTGCTGTATAGACATCAAAGGAAGGGTTGACTGGATCATATCGTAAATGATGATAAAAATCGTACCTCTATGTCCTTCAGATGTTGCAGATGCATGCATTCCTTTAATCCTCACGATATGTTAAACTTAAATTTAAATGTCATTGTTTTGGTTCAACATGTTTCTACTAACGGATATTGTTGACAGAAAATGAAATCAATCTCATCCCATTTGAAATACTTATGTTCCTCCCTATTTTTATGTGAAAAATTTCGAATAGAGGTTTTAAAATTGGTACATTTATCTTTAAAGGAGCCCGTCGTTGGGAAAAGAGTGTAGCTTGTAATCGCTGTTAAGTATTCATTTAAGACAAGTATTCATTCCGTAAGATTATGTTTAAGCCCTGGGAAACTAAACCTTTCAATGTGTTTCAAAGGCTTACAAAACATTTATTTACATATTGAAAACTAAGCTACAACTAAAATTAGACTGAAATTAAGTAAAATAAGACTTCCATGTCCCTTACAATTCGGTATTAAATTATAAATCACTGCACAATCAGTAAGAAACAATTATCAATCCAGTGTAGACAATAATCGCGTATTCTTACAAAACTCTTAAGTATATATATCATTGCAGAAGGGGTAATAATACCTCACAAAAAACAAACCTCCGAATTAAAATCACAGTAGGGGAATACAAATACTAATCAAACAATATATCATTAATAACACCGTGAACACACTGTCAAACTGTAACAATCGGATTGTGAAAATCACACATTGATACAAATATTATAGAAGGCCTCCACTTCCATAGTGAAGCTGCCCGTGTTAGCAATTGACTTAATAATAATATAAAAAATAAGAATTCCATATTTTTAAAGGGCGAGAAAAAACAGTCTGGAACGAACTGAGGCTTATCATGCAAGCGTTCTTGGTCATGGCGTCGTTGATCTATTTGGCTATCTTCATCACGGTATCTCTCCAACCACTCGCACAAGGATTCGTAAAGATTAAAAAAAAAAAAGCTGAAGCTTTACGTGTATTTCTAGCTAATGGCGACAGGTGTCAATTAACACAACAGGCGAAGGCAATAAAAAAAGAACTCAATTTTAAGAATGCAATAAATGGAAATGCCCGCAATTAAAAAGATTTCTAAACAAGAAGAAATAATTCTTTAAAGCGATTATAACTATTTTAAGTTAATAATCTGTTCACAACTCTGCACTTCCCAAATTCTTCTTAACGCTTTTGCCTTAAAAGCGTTTTCAAAATTTTTCATATAAGAACAGATGTGTCTGTGTGTTTTACGTCTGCACCTGAAATGAGTCTTAATCAGACGGCTTGCCTACAACCATCGGCAATCGAGGTAAGTTGATTGAGGTTCCCTCAGGGAGAAAGACAATCCCCATTGAAGGGGGCCTTTCTACCCTGAAGTACCGCAATAGAAAATGGGTGTGGGCCAAATTCTCACTTAGTGGTCTACGTCGAGGCCTATCTAAGCACCTCTTCCATAGCTCCCCGCGAGACTTTGGGGTAACCACAGCCACCACGAATACTCCCCGAAGGGCCGTACCCAGCAGTCAGGCAAGAAGGCATTCTCCGGCATTCCGATGGGTTGAGTGCATCTCTCTGCCAGAGCAATCCTACTTTGGGCAACCTGACCCCAGTGGACACCCTTTAATTTCTTGGCTTATCGTTCAAACCAGAACTTACACCAAGCTATACAGCTTTGGGTGATCTCATACTGTACGCTTTTCGCTCTTGCCTTTGGACTCTCCACAAAAGGTTGTCGTCGCACAGCACACACACCTACTTGTGCTACGGCCCCCATATCGCTGGCCATTACTAGATGCCCTCCACCAAGAGAACCTAACAGGGAAAGAAATGCTTCCTTTTTAGTAAAAAGAAAAGCCCCTTCCGACTAGACCCCTTCCGCTTTCCAATGAGAAAAACCTATTGCTAGGTTATAGATAGAAGCCTTAAACCTTTCTTTGCCATTGACTGTGCGACTCTTAAAACCAAAGGAAACCAAAGAGCCATAATGCGGCAGAAAATGTTTATAGGGAGCACCACGAAGAGGTGAAGGTTTCGGCACATCTATGGGTGAACCAATGATCCCATAGTTTCGCTTCCATATAAGAACAGCAAAATACCTAAAGGCTTCAATGCCAAATGTATGCTTAGTTTCTCAATGCGATTTACGTATTGATAAAGTCATAGGTCGTTTATACCGAAATTGATTTTAATGAATTCCTTAAACGATTTCACCTAGAAATACGTACATTCACATTTCAATCACCAGCATTGAGTGATTTACTTTATAGAAGAATTAGAAAGCAATATTTATAAAGAGAAACTATATATAATTAAACTATAACATTTCTATATATAAAAATCGAAGGTAAATATATCAACTTGGCAGCGGTGCAAGTTGGTATATGTGTCAAAGTTGTCATAAAAGCAAAAAGGTAACCGCCGCACCTCAAGTTGATTTCTTTGCAATTATCACTTCATCCTTACTGGTTTCGACTTTATTCATGTAACCAAGACGTGATTTTCAGCAATGCCTGAAATCGGTGAAATCACCGATTACAGTCAGCATAAGTAGATAGGTTAGCAACGATTTTTAGATTTTGAACGATGCAGGGAAATTAAACTCTAAATACCTAATTCATAGATAATACTGTGATCAAAAACTAAAGCCAACATTCAAATTTAGCGGGTACATGGAATATCTGAATATCATCATAAACGTTCTTATTGTTTCAGCAGCCTAGGTTTGTGCAAAGAAAGTGCATTAAATTGCATTCTCGGATCTGCGCATACAATCGAGCGAATATGATGCAAAAGATGAACTAAAGCCGAAAAGACCGCGCCCAAGTCGCTCAAAAATCAAAGTGATGTTAATAGTTTTCTTCAATACTGCGTGGTGCTGTGCACTAGGAATTCCTTCCGATGAGGCAATTGCCAGTAAAGAAACTTTATTGCTTGAGTATGTGAATTGCTTTAAAGGCGACGAGATAGATTTGGGATAATAGATTTAAAGTAGAAAGAATTAAACTGATCTTACTTTTTGGACATAGTAGTACATATAATATTCAAGCAATATCAACTTAGTAGTGTTATAGCTTTGTACGAACGACAAGACCATTTTTCACAATAGCAAATTTTTTTTTAAATACATGACTTGTATCTCTATGTATGATAGTAGAGAAGTGCAAGTCGTTCGTAACAAAAACAAAGCGATGTGTCTAGTATAACTTCACAATGGAGTCTTTGTTGAAGCATGACACGGTATCACCTCTTTGATCTGTATGATCTCTTCATTATAGAAATGAAAATGTAAATTTTTACCCTATTGTCAAATATTTTCATTAACTTAATTCAGAAAAAAGAGTAAAGTCAAGCAAACCACGACAGTAACAGGGCCGAATAACTTAATTTTATAGCTATAATAAGAGTACAAAAAAAAAAAAGAAAGGCAATCGGAGAAGAAAAAAAAAATGAGAAACAAAAATTAATTTGGTATAAAGCGATAATTCATTTATTGAATACCAGTCAACGACCAGGTTGGCTGGATTGGATTGGTTAAATTGGTTGCTTGCTTCACTGACTGACTGTTGTCGATTGCTGTATATTTTTCACCCAAAAAGATGTGTTTGCAGATAAAGATACAAAGTCACCAATAGCAACAATAACAGAAACAACAATATCAACAAAAAATTTCCACAACATTTATACCATTAAGATAGCAACACACGTACCAAATATCGACAACAAAAGCAACGACAATGACAGCAACGTACATTGACAACGTCAACAAGAACAAAAACAAAAAAAAAAAGAGAAGGAGACACCAGAAAAGATCGGCAAGTAATAAAGTGCAGGCACACGAATAAATGTTGCGGAAGGCCTTTGTATGCAAATGTTGAACTACAAGAAGAACAACAAACAAACAAAAAGAAAGGAGTAAACATTCATATGGGGAAACGAAAGAACAGTCAGACTGCGGTAGTGTCTGTCTGAGCGACAGGCATACAAATATTTTCGATAATTTATGTGGGTTTGGCATACCTAGCACTCTATCATTCTCCTACAGGTTAAATCAAGTAGAAGTTACACACACTTAACGCGTATACTAGCATTGGAGTAGCAATACCACAAATTTATTTTTAAAATCATCAGAATCTTGCACTTTTATGAAAAGTTTATTCCATAACCAATAATAACTACTAGGGCGCTAATGAATTATGAATTATTCTAACTACAAGTCGCATTTCTTATTATGCCATAATTAAATTTCTTTCCATAGAATATATTCCATCAATCAATGAATTTCGATTAGAAGGTCTTAAGTAATCTTAAGACAATGATTAGTTCCCCCTTTTGCCAGAAAAACTGCAAACTAGCTTACCTAAGTTCTTTATATTGGTTAAGCTAATTAATCTAATAAAACGTTTCATTCGCCCATAAGACCTTTTATATAAATTTCTCATGTTTCCTCTCACACTCTACAAAATTCTTTAGTTGCTTCTCGATTTTGAACTCTGGCACATTCCAGAGGTCGTAGGTCAATTAAATTAATCTTTGTCTGATTCAAAGTATTGCCATTTACTAGTAAACCCATACTTCAACGCGACCAAAGTTTTGCATATTTGGACCGTTAAATATGCCAATTATTACTTCTTCTTATTGGTATGCTTATGATCCATCAATCACACTCTCGCCTCTTAAAAGTTTTAGATGATTTAGCCAACATTTTTTTGCTTGCTGACAAATACGTTCTGAATTTGGACTCACTTACTTGAAAGCCAGCCTGTAAGCTCCTTTTTGAAGGACTTTTAACTTTTTGAAACCCATAAATAGATTTTAATAAACAATTGTTCACATTTCAAAATGAATAACAACTTGAACAACTTGAGTGCAGAGTTCTGTATATTTGTTTCTTAAATAAATCACTTTAAGCAAGGACCAGTCATTTTATTCTGCTTATGCATCATGTACGGATATGATATCGGTTTGAAAATGAACAGATTATTAGTGTTGTCTCTCGATATTGTTGTTACTGTTATAGCTGTTGTTGTAGTGGAATGTCAAACAAAGGTAACAACTTCATTAGTCGAAAATCATTTTGCTTCACTAACAAAAAAAAAAAAACGAACACCAAAATTTGCAGGCGCTTTAATAAATTTATTAAAAAAATTTATTTAAATAAAAAAATATGTTTATACTCATACACAAAGGTTTGTTTAAAATCTAAAGAATCAGATCTCTTAACAATCTTTGTTAGCATAATTCATGGAAAGTTAATTTAACCCACTTTATATTCAGGAATTGCGGAATGAGGCCTCATGCAGAGCATGCCATGTACCGTGTGTGTAAGAAAGTTTGTATGTATATTAGTGCGTGTTAAATATGTTGAAGTTGACGTTTTGACTGGCCTGAGAACAGCTCAGTTCGCATTCAAGTGTTTGCTGCTGGCTTGGTTGGTTCGTTGCATGCATAACGTGGGTAATAAAGCAATTTTTCTGCCTACACGCATTTCAGCGACAGCCACAGCAAGTTTCGGTTGCAGTTTTGCATTTTTATTCTTATTTATATTTTTTGTAAAAAGGAGCAAAGGAGAAGCATTTCTTTACCACCAGAAGGCTATAAGTATCGTAATTTTCGAGTTCCATTTGCCACAAAAACAAAACGCAAAAGAGATCTCATGAGGACTGGATACAGTTTTGGTCAATATTTTCAGCACCGATCGTTCGTCTGTTTGCTTATCACCCGACTCCCAGTATTCGATTCTCCACAGTATCTAACTGCATACTCAATATCTTATAGTCAATATCGGTACGAGGTGCCCCAAGTAGCGCCAAGGACATCCAGTTTTCCAGTACTGTCCAATATTGTTCAGCTTGTTCAGTTAGTCAGGACTAAAATCATGACTACGCCGTATTTAAACATAATTCGAAAACAATTCTCTCTCTCTCTCTCTCTCTCTAATAGAAGCCTTAGTGATGCTTTGCAGTATGTTAAGTATAAGTCTTATACACATTATTTACCTTAGATAGCCGATGGTGTTTAAGATTCGCCTTAAAGCGAATATAATTTTCTGGCACGTTTCACTTACCTTTATCCGTCTGGTTATTTGCATTTCAACGCTTCAACCCATTAATTTAACAACTGCATATCGTTCTGCTTGCTGCATTTTTCATTTTAAACGTAGCCTCCTTTAATTCGTTGATATTTGTAAGATGTCGATGGCAACAGCTTAAAATGCTTTAACAGCAATTTGTTGCTGTTTATTGGCTATCATTTATTTTCCCTTAAACATAATACAGGTGGCGTCTTAACCCAAAAGGAATGGAAGAAAACTAAGCGAAATTCTGTGACTGAGAGACGGGCAGAAGATAACTTTAAGTCGCTGAGTCGTATTCATCCGTTAAGTTATGGCCTCAAACAAATCGTTATTAGTATTATTGCTTCTCTTATCCGGGAAATTCTCTATTACCTGCAATTTACTAAAGTGTTGACTGTAATGAAATTGTGGTCGTTCAATGTATGAACTACACCTGTTTCTTGCCTCCCTGTAATATTGAGTTTAACAAACAGCTATACATTAAAATTTTATTTATCTTTAAATGCACAACAATAAAAATTTTATTTCCATTTTATCAATAGATTCTATTGTTGGACTAATAAAATTCAATTAAACCAAAAAATACAATACAATGAACAAAGCTTGAAGATACTAGCTCGAGAAAAAAAAAATATAAACAAAAAAAAAAGATACAAAATTGAATTTATTTCATATCAAAACACACGCAACCTGAATTTCAACCAAGCGTGAAACCAGTTAAATATTGCTCTTCGTACCCTAGATAAACAATATCTCTAACAAACATAGTTTCAAAATGTAAACAAGTGTCCAGTTAGTAGAAAAATAATCAAAAAAAAACAAAAAGTTAACTCCCACTCATATGTAACTGAATTCTTTGTTAGCACGTAAGTAAACCCTTTCCCCTTAAAACGGCAACAAAAAAATTGTCAAATTAGTTCATAGTTGAACAATTGCTTAGGGGAGTTTTTAGGACTTGTTTAAATGCTTTCCTGTTACTTTTCATTTTGTTTTTTTTTTTTTTAAGTCCGGCCTTTTTTTTACAAAAGGTCAACTGGCATGACAGTTTCGTCACTCAAACATTAACCCGCAATAATCGCTCGAAACTGAAATCAATAGCAGCGCAGCAAGCAGGATTCAAACTCTTTTTCATATACATTACCGAAGGTTGGGGATATACTCATTATTCCTTACGCCACTTGGGATACAGGTTATATTAAGTTTGTTGCGGATGTTTCAGAATCATTTTCTAAGTCGATGTAAGCCTGACTGTCCGCCTGTCCATCTGATGTCTGCCTATGTAAATATGTGTTCAAGCTACAGGCTCTTGAGATATTTTGATGAAATTTTGTACACTAACATGTTCTGCCTCAAGGACGAACTTTATTGAAAAGGGTTTTGGACCAGTGCACCTTTTCGAGCACTTCTCATATAATGTTGTTATATGAAAAAAATTTTTTTGCCATTCTAAATTGGTATGAAAACTTCGGGCCGGCCGGGTGAACTTTTGAACCTCCTCTTATATAACGAAAAACTGAAGTTCTTATGACGAGAAGGTCGAACTTTCAAAGCTTCGTGATGAAACCAAGTAATTTGAATAAAAAAATTAACTGTACCATATTTGGAACATGCTTTGGACCCTGCTCTATATATAGATTTTCACGAAAATTGATCCTTCGTAGGGCAGAAAAGTCTAACTATGTTAATATGTTATGATAAATATTGGCCCATAATAGTAGATTGATATAAAAATTAACCATGCCGCATTTTGAATTCGTACCACAAGTTTTGAACTTCTTGGGCACAACCATTCTTACGGAAAGTAACCTTTTATTTGCAAAGAGGCCTAAGTTTTAATACACCGTCCCATAATAATAAGTTCCTAAAAAAATATAGTATAATTGTCTTGTTATATAACAAAAATAAATTGTGTTAGACAATGTGGTGTAGGGTATTGAACAGAAGGCCTAGACCAACTATGTTGTTTTGTTTTATATAATTGTTTGCAGAAGGAATTTGAAGGTGTATTTTTTATAATTATTAGACTCGCGAATTAATGTAAGCATGTCCGTCTGTCCGTCCATGTAATGAAAGTAACCCTTTATTTGCAAAGAGGCCTAACTTTTAATACACCATTCCATAATAGTAAGTTCCTATAAAAATAGAGTATAATTGTTTTGTTGTATAACAAAAATAAATTGTGTTAGACAATGTGGTATAGGGTATTGAAAAGGAGGCCTAGACCAACTATGTTTTACATAATTGTTTGCAGAAGGATTTTGAAGGTGTATTTTTTATAAGTTTTAGAATCGCGAATTGATGTAAGCATGTCCGTCTGTTCGTCCATATAATATCGGATGTGAACATTTTTCTTGCGTTGTTTTCGAATTTATCAAAAACGTTAGAACTCATAGGTTGTCATTCGGACTCGGTTAAGGAACACATCTACAGTGCAACATAAAGTGAGAACACTTCTGTTGTGAATCCATTGATTTCTTACGTTTCTAAGTGTATCCCACACTAACACATTATTTTGCTTATGTGACTATTAGTTTCGTCGCAAGTAATAGTGTTTCACAGTTTAAGAACACACAATTTTAGTTTGATTTATTTAAGCTGTAAAATCGAGAAGGGACAGAGAAAAGATTATCAATTTTTTTTTTATTCCACTGGTATTAAAAAATATTAAAATATAATTTTAGATAGCAAAACTTTTTACTTCATCGGAACTTGTACATACGTGTAGAAAGCAAGCAAACTTTGTTTATTTGGGCCCCGGACCTTCTAAGACCACACAACAATTTCGTTTTCCAAAAGCTAAAACTAATTGTTTTTTTTTCTCATTACTCATAACCTACAGCAGATACAAAGACAAAAATTTACACCAATATTATATGAATGAACCCATAAAAAAGCAAAGAAATGGAAAATATCAGCCATTCTCAGTCAAGAGCAGAGTAGCATCAAAACTTCGTTTTTTTTTTTTGCATCTTTCGAAATATATTTTCGAATAGAAGCAGGGTTGGTATAAAAATTTTTGTTGCAGCCGAGTATATTTTTTTTTGTTAGTGGACCGATGGAGTACATTTTTTAATTGCCGTCAAAGATGCGATGAACCATTGAACAATGAATTCCAAGTAAAGCGAAGAATAGTTATCGATTATTAATCATTCCCACCTAAAAGCCCTTTTGCCTCGTTTATTTTCCTATATTTATAAAATATTTCAGGAACTACTTCGTAATAATAATAATAAAATTTCAATTCCTTCTTCTCTGTCTTTGATCCCTTTGTCACTTTTCACTCATAACTTTATCTTTTAGTTCACAGCAAATTCTCGTCATAAATACATACACATATATATAAAAGTACCGTAATCGAAAATAATACCCATGGAAAACATGTTGTCTTATGTAAACAAGTTATCGGCTTGAAAGGACATCAAAATATAAATCAAGTATCATTTTCTGCTTTTTTTGTAGTGATATAGAAGACAGCTTAAGGCTCGTCTCACAATATCCAACTACACTGCTTATCCTGCTCTAAACTTTTTACTCACTTCTTCAATTGGAACGAATACTATTGATGATGGTTCAGATCGCACCATACTTTGAAAAGTCATTATATAGGTAACTATGAATATCGTATTAAGCGAAATGGGATAGGGAATTTGACGGTGAGCCGAGTGCTACTATGGAGGTGGTAGGACGATGTTATAAGGATTAAAGGTAACGCTGGAAAGAAAATATCAAATTGTTGCAAACACATGAGACAGGATTAGAGCGCTCAAATTTAAGCTGGTTTTGTTGAGAAGAATTTGAATAACCAAGTTTTCGCGGTCTTTCCGACTTACAACACGAACAAATTACATCTAGACGAAAAAAAAAGAAAGCAGAATAACTTCGTCTTAGAAAGGAATTTCAAAAGGGATTTCACGATTTTAAATCTTCTAAAGACAATTTAGATTTCAGTTTTATCAATTTCCCCACTAAGCATACAATCAGCACCAAAACAAGTACGGAGAGGTGATTGAATTTCAATGTGATCAAAATTTAAAGGTACGTCAACTGCATGAACATTCGCCTTGAGTCCGTATTGAAAACAATCGAGGAAAGCAACTCCTCACACTCAACTGAAATAGGAAACATAGTAGCAAAAAAGAGGTGGCAGATATCAGGAGGAAAACATTACATTGTGCTTCTCTTCTCTTATTTCTGCATTTTTTCAAGTAAATTTACACAAAGTTTTTGTGTTAGCCCAGGTTTGTCTTTGGGTTTGACACCCTGGCTTACGTGATGCTATTTTAAGCTGTTAAATATCTGAATACTTTTTTTTATTTTAATCACAATTTTGTGACTTCAAAAGTATCACTCAAATTACTGCAACTAAACTAACGCCGAATATTATCGAATTTCTAATGCGTTCGGCTGTCCAATGCCAGTTTCAGTTACTTTAATATGAATGTGATATAAGAATTTATGCAATGTCAGCTTCTTTCGTCGATTTACAAGAATGTGCTCCCATCGCCTTCAATATATCGTTTAGTGCAGTTAGGATTATACCGCTTGCCATGCGTAATGGACAAAGCCATGCCTAGCCAATAATCGCGGAGCTTCTATGTTTGCGGATTTTTTAGCTGGGTTATCAAGCACATATGGGTAATGAAGCGTTGGATTAGCGTTGGATGGATATATTGCTGCAAATTATTTACAATTATGAAATGAAATGTTTGATTCAATTTTTAGATATTTATCTTCTTCACGAGTTTTTTTTTCCTTTCCGAATTTCAACTGTGTGAAGTCATGCATACCGAATTGCAATCTTTTGTACCAACTTGTGCGATCTTGGGAGTTTCACCAACAGGTGTTAAGCAAAGGGTTAGCGGAAGAGCAGACAATGGCCCGGCGAACGACGGAATAATGCATTTTTAGATGATCGGATAAATGAAGTGATGCATAATCAAAGGGATAAAGAAAGAGAGCTAAACAAATCGAAAAACGATAAAAGATAAAATCAGAGAAAAACTAGCAGTGGGATGAGAAAATAACATAGAACATACAGAAAAATACTCGAGTGGATGGATTAACGAGCAGACATGTCTAGAAATAAATATATATTTCTTAGGATTATTACTATTAGTATTATAATTTATTTGGACGAAGGACATTAATTCTACTACTAAAAGGTAGCACAAGCACAAGATGAATGAATATAAACGACAATCTAGTTAGAGAGAGAACACACATTTTTGCAACATTCCAGGAGAAAACAAAACAACCGAATACTGCTAAAGAAAATCTTTAAGAGATAAAAAGTTATTCCATTAAAAAGAAAAACCAAAATATTGGATATTGCATGTGTATTGCGAATTATTGCGACATGGATTGGATAATCATTTAGCAAGAGACTTGATAAAGATATGTCATTCTGGCTGTCAACGTCTGACCTTGACATCCATCCAACTATCCAACTAACTAAACACAAAATGCTGCTGATATTAAAACACATTTCATGTGAGACAATTACAATCAGAAAATCCTACTTAACTGTCCTCAAAGCTTCTACGGAACGACTGCAATTGCTAAGCTTCAACATCAAGATATCCAACAACACTTTTATCGTTGCTGTGTTAACTTTGTTTTATTAATTTGTTTGTTTTGTGTCTATTTATACTTGCATTTATTTGTGTGCTTGTATATATGTGTTTCTGCGTGTATGCGGACGGGCACCTCTTCACTTTTAATTGCTTTTCAAGTTTATCTAAAATAAGTGGCTGTCTGCGTCTGTTTACATTGTTTATTATCGTTTATGCAAACAAAACTTTTAAACTCTATCTTTCTACCTTACGTGTATCAATGTGTATGTGCATCTTTGCCTACAAATGCCAGGTATAAGTGCAAACGAGAGAAAAGTAACAAAAATTGCAAAACTCCTTTAATGCACTCCTGACATGTAAGAAACCAAAAAAAAACAAACACACACACACACGCACACATACATATACGCTATTCATACTCACGCTTGTAAAGACTTTTTTCTTCATTCACTGCATTGCATTGAACAATCGTGCTTTTAGTCAGAGGCGAGATATCTTATTTCGTTTTTCTTAAGTATTCGCCCACGAAACTGACAGGAATCTTAATTGTCGCATGTGTGCTGAAAAATTGCAGAAAAATAAAGAAAACGACAACAACAGCAAACAATAAAAGAGGCAGGCAAGCGAACAAGCAACCAAGCAAGTAGGCCTCATGAAAGCATTTAAGAGTCAACCTATGTGCGCTTGGGTTTCGTGACCATTTGTAAGCCTTGACAGAAAATTGAAACCTGAAACCCAATAACAACAGCAGTAACAACAAAAACAAGGTGTGTGCCAGCTGAACTGCTAACATGTTCTCCTTATTGTTGTTACAATTTTGTCTTTCTGTACATAAGTTTGTGTAGATGTAGTGTGAGTTGGCTTTTTTTCTTGCTTTTTGTTTTCAAGATTTTGATAAGTCATCTTAATTTGAAAATAATTTATCGTGAGCTTTGAATATTCGTATAAATCAACTCCAAAACAAATCGCCACTAAGAAAGTAATAGAACAAAGAAACCTGTGAAGGCATTCGTTCCTTATTGTTAACAATTCTTCAGTTATCTTTCATTCCATTGTTTCCACTAAAAAGTATAAGAGAAACAATTAAAATTTTTTCTTCTCTTCCAAAAGCTAAACGTGCGAGCGAATAAATCCAATTAAGTGTTTCATTTCATTAACTTAATATAAACGTCTTCATTTCTGTATCTAACATCACATGTTTTTACATAAGATATATCCTCTGTTTTCCATTTTGCTTGTAATACCCTCTCAATCAGGAAATACAAAGAAAAAACAATTATTGTTACCTAAACTAATCAGCGTGAGATGATTAGCTTCTAAGCATCTTTACTCTTAACTGACAAGCCAGGTACATCACCTTGCCGACGTAGGATCTGGAACGTTGTGGCAAATAACGGGTAAGACACCTTTTTTAATAGTGAAGGCAATTTGTCGAGTGACCTAAGAGCAACTAGTCAATGTCGAATTATTAACACACTTCACTAGCCTAACAATATGCCACCTTCTCTCTCCCCACCCCATCTCTCGCACCATAACCTATAGAATGGTATCTAGCTTCGAATATTAGTTATCAAGTCCACTATTTAAATAGATTTAATGATAACGCTGTTCTCATTGAAGCCCCGTGCAGAGCGGTAATGTTCTCTTCTCTGTTCTATTAAAATTATGAGATCTACATAAAACTTAAATTTTTCATTCAGATGTTCAGTTATTCACTTACCAGGACGATCGAGAATTCACCCTTGGGCACGAAAGAGAAAAAGTGCAGAGTTTGTTATAGATGCGAATAAAACTTTCTTACTTGCACCAACTAAATGCAGCACTGACATCAGAACGAAGCCTACAAATTCAGAAAAAGCGAGCGTCTTGTATAAAAACACCTTATAGTCCTCACATAAAAGGGAACAATTCATTATGATACATATAGACGCAGAATATTACAAAAGTGAATAAATTCTTCTCTTCTCTCCAAAATCAGGTGACAGTTATTGCTTCACCGAAACTGGTTCTCATGCCTAAACATTACACAGTGAGAGTGCCGTCAATGCAACTTAAGCATAACAACAACTTCTTACAAAAAATCAGTGGCCACTGAATGTAAGCAAAGCTCGTTTCGTTTGATTAGAATGCTTACATGGGTATAGTGCTTTAGCATTCTGGTGTCGTCCGATTAGTTCTTCCTGGTGGAGTGTAATTAAACATCAATCATAATTCTCTCTCATTAATTGGTTCTTCAAACCATTTAAAATACCGCTATTACAACAACCATAAATGTTTTTAATAAATCCACGAAACATGACAGGGTACGTATAATAAAAATTAATGTACAATAAACATAATGGCGTTACACTAAAACAGCACAGAGAGAAAAAAAAACATTTTTGGTTTAATGCTTCTTCTTTTATAATTAAACAAACGTTAAACATGTTGAAAACTTTAACACATTTCAAATTTGCAAACAACGATCTGAACCAGAAAACATGCTCTCCAAGTTGTATGTATATACATATATATATACATATATATATATATATATATATATATATATATATATATATATATATACATATATATATTTACAAGGATTGCATGTATACTATAATGCTTGGTAATGGTGCTGCCTGGCTTCCTTGGCTTCTTTAACAGACCTTAAGCAATAATAACGACCGACATTAACGATACCTTTAAAATGTCAAAATAAATTGAACGTTTCCTTGAGAGATGAACTCAACTGGACACACATGGCAACACGTTTTCTAAAGACATCATCGTCATCTTCATTATTGTCAGCAGGCCTTAAGCGATTTATTATGAAGACGTTACCTACATGTGTACGTAGTCTGTCTGTATGTCTCGCAACATGTTTATCTGTCTGTGATGAGCATAAATGTCCCAATGAATTACATATTTTTTTTTTTTATTTTTTATTTTTATTTCTTTAGTTAACCATTAACTGAAGTGATTGTCAATTAGTTGATGACATTTAAAGAGCTTTACGCTCTTCACTAGAGAGGGCAAGCAAATAAAATTTGTCAAAACTTAGGCGACATAAGGAGTTGGACAAGAATTTCTTTTATAAACCTAATCTCAACTAGCTAGCATTCTGCACTTTTGTTGTTTAAGGTTTTCAAGATTCGTTTTATGCTAGTGTAAGTAAACAAGAAAGAACAGGTTTATCTGTATTGGGTATGCAGTGTGGGGTCCTGTTTGTCAGCATAAGAATAGTTGGAAGTTGTTATTGACCATCGCTGTCACTAACTGATGCCTGATGCAATCACGCTGTCAAGTTTATTTGATGACTCAATTAAGGAACAACCTATAGAGGTGACCAAAATGCAATTCAAGCAAATGACAAAGAATGTGTTCTTGAAGAAAGCAAAATAAAAGTGAGATATTAATAGAATAGAATAAATTATTTAAAATTTTAAGTTTGAAAAAATTTTTATAATAATAATTAAGAGAATCTTTCCATTATTGCTACTCATACTCTAGGTAAAGAACTCAATTCCTTCAGTTTTGGTTAGAGTATTGATTGCAAGGAGACTATTGCTTACAAATTTTCATCCTTTATATGCAAACGTGTTCTCTAAACAATGAAAATTAAATATGCCACTTATAACTCTTGTATGTAGAACCTTGGCATACTGTAATAAGTACAAGCATCTTATATGAGTCAATCAATGTCGCATGCAATAACGCTCAGAGAGTAAACTAGCGCATATCCATACATAACTCCTAAGCAGATGACGAACTTGGACGAACTGTCCAAGCAAAAAGATATTAAAACAAAGGGTGTGTACGTTGAAGGGAGACATAAATGTTTAAAGGTACGATAAGAAAATTTCTTAATAATTCTTCCTTTTTTTTCGAACGCAACAGAGATGCGCGCTTAACCTTAAACAATGCAATACGGGACTTGTTGGGACTTGTTCAAGTTTCTTCTATGCCTTCGGCTACCGATTAAGAAAACGTTAAATAAATAAATCAATTCATTATTAATCAACATAGAACACAGAGGTTTTCGAAAGAGTTGTATGCATGAGACACGGTCAAGGAAACCTCCGTGTTCGGAACAAATTAGTGAGAACACTATAACAAGATATTAAGAGACAAACTCAACAGAATACTTTACGATTCGCAGAAGTATAAGTGTGCATATGCTTATATGTTAATTAGAAGCTTATACCAACGAGTTGACATATTTAAAAACCATCGTCACTACCAGTATGAGAAGGAGCAGAATGAATTTAAAAAATTAAACATCCAAGTTCTCTTTTCTAGTTCGCGTTCGGAAAACGATACGCTTCCCAGAGCAAAATGCTCAAGATGATTTCAATAAATCAGCCGCCGAAAATTGTTTCGTTGATTGAACTACAGAAAACTAAGCAACAACCGTCCGCATAACAAGTTGTTCTAAACACATATGCCAAAAATATCCTGTTAACCGCAATATATGCTGGGTTACGGCCGATGTCGTCTTCTATTGGTTGTTTTCTGTGTTACGTGTACTTTTACATAAAATCTCACCGGATAGAAAGAAATATTAAAAACACTGGTACGACTGCATTAACAGTTCTGTGGGCGATTAACCCCTTTTGCTGCCGTAGATATTGTTATTTTATAAATTAACAATGCTTGTTTTAATCTACGTACATCGTGATGTGTCAATAAAATAGCAAATATATTCACTTGAGTTTTGTGGATCCAATCACGTTCCCTTTTCTTATTTATTACGTTAGTAGATAATTGAAACGATTGCGAGTAGGTTTAGGAGAAATGAGTACACTTTTGTTCTATTATTAGAACAGTACCAAAACGAAAATTTAGTAAAACTAAATCTAACCAAGACCGTTGTGCATACAAGCAATTATTTCATTATCATTATCATTCAAAATTTAAATTTTAAATTTTTATAATTTTTCGAGTTTTCATTAATATTATTATTATTATTCTCTCCCATCTGAGTTTTGTTTCCTCTCAACAGCCACGAAAAGCAATTTTTTCACATGCCATATGTCAACAACTTTTATTGAGAATGAAAACGTAATGGAATTCTTTTTGTTGATAATGAACATACCATTTAAAGGTAAAATGCGACAAGTCAACAAAGTACATTTCAAAGTAACTACCAGAAAATGGGTTTGATTTCTATAATCCGGAACAATTGATTTTCATTATTGAACAGTCTAGGGAAGCGAAGAAGTTATTTAGATGTTGGGACGAACAAGCCCGACTTTATTTATGAAAAGATCGATGTACGTTTGCATGTATTAGAAAGATTTGTCAGATACAATAAATCCCCCCTGAAAGTGGTCTTTGGCGTGTTCTTACTGAAAGCATAAAAGCAAAAAAAAGGACATAATCTGATCGGAAAGTATACGCTTTACAACGAGTTTCGAATGTCCGCATTTTTAATTAAAATTGCAAGCTCCCTACATGTAGCGTATGAGTGGATAAATCTATCCACAAGGCACCACTTGTATGAAACATTTCACGTTCGTTCTCATCACTTGTTTGTTTGTAAATTAGAGCAAACACCCTAAAGACTTAACATCAATTTTCTTTTTCGAGCGATGACAACTGGCAATGGGCAACTATTCTCGCAGAGATGAAAGGCTTAATTTTTAAGAGGTTATGTGATCACTATCGCGATTATTACGCGTTTTGTCGGCACGCTTACGTTTGTACACGGTACACCGGTAAGTACGCGTTTATACATCAATTGTCAAAACTGTCAAAACTAAATTTTGTGCTTCAAAGTGCAACATACACATTTATACTTCGAAAAGTGGAAAACATCAAAAACACTGATCACGTAAGCGTCCGATATTTCCATAGTATCGATAGTAGAGTGTAAGCAGCAAATGCTAAGAAATTAAATAAAGTAACTGCATTGCATTTATCATCTCAGCGCTCAAATTACTGTGCTTGCAGCTACAATAACAACAAGGCAAATAATAACAGTTTGCATTTAGAAGACAAAAAACGAGCGTAGCAATTATTTTCTACTAAAGACACAAAAGGTTGACTGCTAATAAAAATTCAAGCACGAGTTTAGTATCTTTGTAAACAGCGTTAGCACAAGTATTACAAATCGACTGCAAATATCCAGCGACAAGCTATCATAATTTATCGAAAGCTACTGACAAAAAATAAAAAAATAATAATGACAACCAGTTTTAGAATCAATGGAAATCCATATACAGGTAAATTGTTAAATGAACACCTGCATAAAGGATGTTGTTTTTCTAATGATTTAAGAAACAAATAGTTGATCTGAAATCTCTACCGGCCGATGTAACATTAAATACTTTTATACGTGAACATGCCCAGCTAACGGCCACTAAGTTCATGTGTTTGGAGGGAGGATGTGGAGTATGTGTGGTTACGATTAAAGGTAAACATCCGGTGACAGGTGAACTGCGTACTTGGGCTGCCAATTCGGTTAGTAATTGTATTCCTTACACTATTTGTCGTCCTCTTTAATCGATCACTCCTTTTGCGTAGTGCTTAATGCTATTAAGCGCTTGTATGGATTACGATATCATTACATGTGAAGGCATTGGCAATAAACGTGATGGTTATCATCCCATACAGAAACGCCTGGCCAAATTGAATGGCACTCAATGCGGCTACTGTTCACCTGGTTTCATTATGAACATGTATAGCTTGGTGGAATCCAAACAGGGCGGTCTCACTATGGATGAAATTGAAAATGCGTTTGGAGGCAATATTTGTCGCTGTACTGGTTATCGTCCTATACTGGATACCATGAAATCATTTGCTGTTGACAGCGTTATACAATTACCGTCAGAGTATAGGGATATTGAAGATCTGATTTCTAATACATGTCCTAAAAGCAATGAAAATTGTTCGGGACATTGTCGCCGACCTATGAAATCCCTGTTGTTTAATGACGGCGCTGAATGGTTTTGGCCCAAAACTCTAGAAGAGCTCTTTGAAACTTTGAATAAAATTAATACGATCGATGAGTATATGTTAGTGGGGGGAAACACTGCACACGGTGTCTACCGCAGATCCGAAAATATAAAAAAATTCATTGACATTAATGCTATTCCCGACTTGAAAAAGCATAGCTTGACCTCGGATACATTAACATTGGGAGCAAATCTTACTCTTAGTGAAACTATGGATATATTTATGAAGGCGTCGAAGAAATCGGGTTTTGAATATTGCCAACAACTGTGGCAACACTTCGACTTAATAGCCAATGTTCCCGTCAGAAATGTAAGGTCCATTTTATTTATTTATGTATATATTTTTATTTAGATTCTCACTACTTTTCTTTTGGATTTATCGATAAAAGAACGGTACGCTAGCCGGTAATATTTCCATCAAAAAAATGCATCCTGAATTTCCATCAGATATTTTTATAACTTTCGAAGCTTTAGATGTTCAGGTCGTAGTCAACACTAGCGCTACAAAGCAACAAACAATGTCTTTAGCCGATTACTTGAGCGATAACACCCCGAAATTAGTAATATCTGCCTTCGAATTAAAGTCTTATCCAAAGAGTAGATTCATATTCAAGTCTTACAAGGTTTGCTATGTAATTCAAAGTTTCCATAAATTATCTAACAAATGTATTTATTCCGCCAGATAATGCCGCGCGCTCAGAATGCTCATGCATATGTAAACGCGGGATTTTTGTTGGACTTTGACTCAACTGCTCGCCAAGTTAATGATGCTCGCATTTGCTTTGGTGGAATAACCCCAGAATTTATTCATGCCGAACCCATAGAGAAAATGCTGAAAACACAATGCTTTTATGATAAAACAGTAATAGAGAAGACTTTTTCTGAATTGCCTAAGATTTTAAATCCTGATGCCGAGTTAACTGATGCGTCGCCTGAATACAGACGAAAGTTAGCTTGTGGTTTGTTGTTTAAATATTATTTGGACTCATCTCCTTCGGATAAAGTCAAAGAAGAATTTAGAAGCGGTGGTCCTATATTAATAAGAAATTTATCCTCCGGAATTCAAAGTTTTGAGAGTAACAAAAAGAATTTTCCTATAAACCAGCCGGTGCAGAAACTTGAAGGTAACATAAAAATTATAAAATCTTATATGCGAAGGATTCTTCAACTATTCATGATTTCGTAAAAACCAGCTCTTATACAATGTTCCGGCGAAGCAACATATATGAATGACATGCTTACACATGACAATACTGTTTACTGTGCTTTTGTAACCGCCACAAAAGTGAATGCTACCATAGAACAGATTGATGCTTCCGAAGCTTTAAAGATGCCTGGCGTTATAGCTTTCTTTTCGGCTAAAGATATACCTGGTACAAATACTTTTGTAGATCAAGCTTTTGGTTATGAAGTGGAAGAAATTCTATGTCCAGATACGGTACGTTATTATGATCAACCATTAGGCATAATTGCCGCCGTTAACACTAACATAGCAAATCGAGCCGCGTCCAAGGTGCGAGTTATCTACTCTTATGATTCTGACTTAGTAATGCCAACCATGGAGGATGTGTTTGAAAATGAACAATTAGATCGTGTTTATAATGTCTTGCCTTCGTCTGTTAAGGCTATTAGACTAAGTGATAGCGCAGAGATTACGGCCAGTGGAATATTCCAAATGGGTTTACAATACCATTTCACCATGGAACCACAAACATGTGTAGCAGTGCCATATGAACAGGGACTGCAAGTGTGGTCTGCTACTCAATGGATGGATCATACACAGTCCGTCATAGCGAAAATGCTAAAACTAAAAGCAGCGGAAGTTCAACTAAAAGTGAGACGCTTGGGTGGAGGCTATGGCTCTAAAATTAGCCGAGGCAATGCTGTAGCATGTGCCGCATCGCTAGTAGCCTATAAACTCAACCGACCCGCACGTTTCATTCAGACCATTGAATCAATGATGAACTGTAATGGAAAACGTTGGGCTTGTCGTTCCGATTACGAATTTCATGCCAAAGCTAATGGAAAAATTGTTGGTTTGAAAAACGTTTTCTACGAAGACGCTGGTTGTACATTAAATGAAAACCCCGTTACCGGCCATGCCACACTTACTGTTAAGAATTGCTATGATTTCACGGCTGATAATTACAAAGTCGACGGCAACGCTGTGAAAACGGACGCACCTAGTTCAACTTGGTGCCGTGCTCCCGGATCAGTAGAAGGTTTACATGATTATGATAACAAAAGATAGAAAAAGTTAAATGAGCAAAAATTTAAATGAAACTTTTTTAAAAATTGCAGGTGTTGCTATGATTGAAAATATCGTAGAACATATAGCTTTTGAGGCACAGATTGACCCAGCCGATGTTCGCTTGATTAATATAAAGAAGGATAATAAAATGGCTGAACTGTTACCCCGATTTCTTAAATCCACCGAATATCGAGAAAGACGCAAAGAAATCGATTCGTATAATGAGAAGAACCGTTGGCGCAAACGCGGTTTGGGGTTAGCTATAATGGAATACCCTTGCGGTTACTACGGACAATTTACAGCTACGGTTTCAATATATCATGCGGACGGTTCGGTGGTCATATCCCATGGTGGCATAGAAATGGGTCAAGGTTCGCTTATGTCCCGGCAAAGAATTGTTTCTTTTTTATTTATTTTTATTATTTTCAGGTATTAATACCAAAGCTGCTCAAGTGGCCGCCTATGTTTTAGGCATACCTCTCGATTATGTTAGAATTGAATCGAGCGACACTATAAATGGAGCAAATTCTACAGTATCTGGTGGCGCAGTAAGCAGTGAGAGCGTGTGCTTTGCTGTTCGAAAAGCTTGCAACACTTTGAATGAGCGTTTAAAACCAGTAAGGGAAAGTCTGAAAAAAGAGGCTTCTTGGATGGATGTAGTTGGAGAAGCTTGGATTCGAAATATAAATACCATAGCGAGTGATTATCACAAAGAAGGTGATATGAAACCGTACAATATATATGGCTTGGCTTTAACCGAAGTTGAAGTGGATATTTTAACTGGTAATAACTTGGTTACGCGAGTAGACATATTAGAGGATACGGGTGAAAGCATAAGTCCATACGTCGATATAGGTCAAGTGGAAGGAGCCTTTATTATGTGTTTGGGATATTGGTTAACTGAGCAAATGCTGTTCGATCGGCAAACAGGCCAATTAGTGACAAACCGTACTTGGACTTATAAACCACCAGGAGCGAAAGATATACCTATCGATTTTCGCATAGAACTATTACAAGGTGTGCCGAATTCTGGGGGTTTTATGCGCTCAAAAGCGACAGGCGAACCGCCTTGCTGTTTAGCGGTAAGCTCCATATTTGCAATACAACACGCCTTGCAATCAGCACGCAAAGACGCCGGCTTGAAACGAGAATGGGTGCGATTAGGTGCACCTACCACGCCGGAGACGATTGTCTTGAATGCGGGTCACGATGTCAATTCATTTTCATTGGAATAAATTTAAGCATGCAGTGAATATTAAAAAAAATATATATAATTTTGTTGCTCCTTACAGCCAAATGTAGATAAATTAGTTGTTGAAAAAGGTTCTTTCTTTCTTTCGTGGACTGCGGTCGATTTTTCAAGTAAATTTAACGCTTCAAAATCTATAACGATGATGACATGAAGTAAGGTACACAGAATTCTCTTTTTACACGATGGATCCATTCCCAAAAAATTGATAGAATATCGAAACTCGTGTTAAAACAAAACATTTCATATAAGAAGAGAATTTTTTTCTGTTTAACTCGTGTTGAATTAAATTTCGGGTAAATAAATTCCGTGTAAAAAGAAAATTGCGTGTATTCATATTTTCTATCACCGTAACTATTCATTTGCGGGTCTACTTGCGCTTCTTTTAAAATCATGATTATGAACTGACAACCGACTTGCCCGAAAGAAATAATTTGGTCTTACACTCCTTCTTATCATTGAGAAATATATTTGCAATGAAATCAATCAAAGAATGTGCAGTTCTCACTTTTCTTACTTTGAAACCTTTCGTAAAGTTTCCTTTTTTTATAAAATCTTTGTCCCAAACTCAAAGAAAAGCCTAAGCCGATCAAAAGTTCGGCCCCAGCTACTAAACAGCCTTCTCTATATAAAGAGCAACTGCTTGTTAAACTTGAAAGAAATTGTCTCACAAAATTGACCACATTTTTACGATTCAATGTAAAACGCTTTTAATTGTATTTTATTAGCGTAAATTAGCATTAGGGTTTTAATTAAATTTAAATTATTTCTTGGGTAATTTTCAAAAAATTTTCTCATTAGGTAATATTTTAAACAAAAAGTTGCGTGCTGACATTTCATAGTTACAGGTTAAAGCATTAATGTGCTCTTAATGTAGCAATAGTTGCTAGTATTAGACAATATGGACATTTCAACGAAGAGAATTCTTCAAATAGGTTTACAATACAGTTTCATTTTGAAATGTAAATCATGTTTGATAGGACACTTTTCACTTCACCTTTACCACAAAACGGATGAACTACAGCGAAAATGTTACGTCAAAAAACTGTCAGTATCCAATTAAAAGTAAAACGCTCCTGGCAAAATTACCGGAAGTAATTCCGTAACATGCACAGCACCTCTTCCGACTTATTAATTGAGCTGCCAATTGATTATGGCAAACGTTGCTTTTATTATGGGTTTCGAACAAACGCTGATGGTACACTTGTCGATTTAAGAAATACATTTTAGGAAGCTGACGACTACACCCACAACGAAAGTCCACTAATGAGATATGCTGTGCCCGCTTCTAGCAATTATTTTGCTCCAACTGATGTCGTTTATAAAAGTTGCTAATTCTTCATTATGTGAAATACGTAATTGTAAGTTATCGAGACTATAATTTTAGTCAATGATAGAGAATGCCTTTGAAGCTACTTCAGAGTTAGCGCGTGTATACTTAAACAATTTAAGGGTAAATCCAAAAATGAAAATCTACCGTAGACCACGAAAGTTGTGATTCTGTTAATGCTTCTAATCAAGAGAATCAATAGTTCAAGCTTGGCTTAGATGAATGGAATCTCCCATTGAAGACGTCTTTCAATATCCAGCTAGGGCATTGATATATTACTACGGACTAATCCATGGTTATTACTGATGGAACAAACTCTTAGCTCTTTCATATCCGAAAATGTGTAGACATTTAGGATCACGAAGACATAAACTTCATAACGATGCAGCTTGATTGGAAATCCCACAGCAATACAAGCTGGCATTCGCAATATTAATTTAATTGTCAGTGATCATTACGAAACTAAAGATTTGCGTAATATAAAAAAAATATCTGGCATTTTGATTGGTAATCATTCAAAAAAACAATGTCGGCATTTTGAAGGATACAAAATACAAAGAATTTACTTTTGTCACCGGTTCGGGCTGCTGGCTAATGAAGCAACATAAGTTAACAGCCGCATTCAATTGACCCTTAGAAATAATATTTAATAGAGAGAAAAAAAACATATACAGATCTAGCACAGAGGCGCACCCACAGCCGGGACAGGTCCGCGTTGCGAGTCCTAAATCACTGCAAACATGCAAAAGCCTGACAACCAACAACAGTAAATAACACCAGTTAATTTTGAATCGTGGTGAGACATTAAGATCACAAGTTAGTTTATATACGACATATGCAAATTGGGCGTGCCTTGTTAGAATTTAGAGAGTCCGATATTAGGATTAAGTGATAGACATTGCGTAGGTTTCTGCAAACGACTCTGAGCGTATTGAAAAGTTCGTAATTATATTTACTTTGACTAACATTTATGAAGATAAAGTTTATAAAGTAGGGATTCGGAATATTAAAGTGTATTTCGCCTATTAATGTGGGCGAATGGATAGTACCACTTATTAATTTAATTAGGAAGGAAACACCTATAATATATGCATCTTTCTCAGTTGACAATAAGGCTAACAGAAGCAATCTATTTTCGTAAGGAGACAGCGAGAGAAGGGGTTTCCAACTCAAATTCCTAAGGACAAACAAGAAGAATTGTTTGGCTTCTATTGAATCTGTATAACACCTATAAGAAGGAGATCACACAACGGAGTCATACCAAGAAGTGGTCTGACTAAGCTCATGTACAGCCTTTCTGTAATGTAAATATCATTAAGCTCTTTGGACTACCATTTAATGAAAACTAGCGCTGATCTTGGTTTGCTTAAAGAAAGCTCAATATGCAAATTAAAGCATTAGCTTAGGTCGAATAGAACCCCTCAATCGATGAACAAATCTACATTTTCTAACTTTTGAGAATCAAAGAAATACTGAGTATTGAATGAATTCCTTTTTGAGAAGGAAAGCTTCTTATATTTTTAAAGTTTATTCATATTATAAATCAAAACGTAATGAGCACTGTGTAACCAAATTAATTAGATCAACTTGAAGCTGTTACGAATGCGATTTCAAGGACGAGGAAGAAAACAGGTTAACATCGTCAGCTTACATTAAGATATGGCTGGATTTCTTCGCCGAGGAGAGATCGCTGATGTTTAGAATAAATAAAAGAGGCTCTAAGTGGCCGCCTTGCAGCACGCCAGACGTTACGCGAAATGCCTTCGAGAAGATGAAGTTAAACAGAACCATGGACGATCTGTTATGAAGATAAGAGCTTATCTATTTCACAAGATACAAAGAGAAGCCAGAGGCCTGGAATTTGAAGATCAATAAATTATGGTTAACTAAGTCAAACGCTTTACTAAAGTCCATATATACGACGTCCTGCAGGGACGTGCTCGGAGAGCCACTAGAAAAAGCCTTGAAAACATGGCAAGTAAACTCTAAGAGATTCAGAACAGTTGATCTTCCTTTTAGAAAACCATGCTGGAACGGCGAAGTATAAGGTTTGATAACAAAAGTTAAATGCTTAGTAATAATTCGTTCAATCAATTTAGGTAAGTCACTCAATTTGGCAATGTTTCTACAGTTCTCAACATGACGTCTGTTTCCATATATGTGAAGTGGAATAAGGAAACTAACCTTCCACCACAAAGCAAAAAAACTTGATTTCAAGGACTGATTAAAACTTTGTAATAATACCACACAGCTCGTCAGAGTAAGATATGACTACACTTGATGCAATGACATTAGGACCAGGCGCATTACTATTTTTAGAGACGCTTCCTTTCGCCGTTTCATCGTTTTTTGAAATGACCAAGTAAGGAATCGAAAACCAGTTGGTTGCCGGATACGAATAGTTAAATGGGAATCAGCAGTTGAAAAATGAAGTATTCAGCAAATGATTTGAGATTTCAATATACCCCGGGAACTCAGAGCCATTGAAAGAAATCTGCGCAGGATATATGGAGATTTTTCTTTTCGAGTTAACACAACAGACTTATAAAGAGAGATGTGATTAATAAGGGGTGAGGATTTTATAACTTTGATGATTGAGGTAACTAAATCTGTGCCATTTTTTGAAGTTAAACCGCGGCGGGCACTTGCTTCGAGGGCGAGATTGTCTGATCGGACCGGATGCAGATATAATTAGATTTAATACATTACAGAACGATGACAGTGGAGTTTCAATATTCCCAGCAGAAAAATCAAACATAATGAGTGCAAGATGAGATGTAACCAGTAAAATATTGGTTTTATTAAACATAACGAGCTAAGGATATACCTACTGATTTTTGTTTTGAAATATTCCAAAAAATTGCCCTGAGGGGGCACAGGGCTTCTGGAAACCCAGGAAGTTGTTTACCAATTATTGCTATACAAGTCGCTTTAAAATTAGCCTACAAAGAGACTTGTGTAAATGAGAATGAGCATACCTGGGAAGTTGTTACCAAGCTGGAAATGAACGTTCTGCATCCTGGTAAGGATGAGAATAAATTCTCCCCGCTTTTTCATACAGTAAATGGTGATTGATTTTCTTTGCTTTTGTTAATCCAATAGTTTTTTCACAGACGATGGTACCGAACAAATTTGGTTAAACTTTCCCATAAACATATGTTTTCCACAAAAACACATGTTTATGAATTGACATTAACCGCTGAGCAAAACTAGTATAACCAAATTCATTATCGCCGTTTCTCGATATTTTAAAATGTTTCTAAAGTCCTGTTGAACTCTTGAAAAAATGTATTAAGTTCAGAGCAAGTGTACACTAATGAGAACTTACTATTATTAAACAAGAAAAAAATGTCTTCATTAAATTTTATGCGAAAAAATCATTTAAATGCATTTCGGCAGTTTGAGGCAAGATGAAGTGCTTTCCTACTTCTCTCAGCAACAATTTTTCATGAAACTTTTGAAATAGAATTAACTGTTTAATCGTTTAATCGTTTAATTTATTTTAATGTGGATAATAAGAACAAGCTCACGTTTATCACAATTATTGTAAAACTTTAAAGTAAACACGTTAAATGATAAAACCTTTTTTTAGAATGAAAAAAAAAAAAAACAGAATTTTATTACTCAATGATTTATTTGATTAAAAACATTTAATATTTTACAACCAACGCACACTCGAAGCCATAGCATTGCATGGATTTCGATAAAAACCCAAACAGACTGATTGTTCGTTCGCCTCATTTTCCTTTTCTTCTCTTTAACACTTGACCGACATCAAATAAACTCATGGGATCAATGCGACCCCCAGATGTTAGTCCAGTAAAATTTCAAACATGTGGTTTATCCAAATAAGCTCTACTCCGTCCATCCGCATAAACTTATTAAATTTATATTTCAAGTCTATCGATATGCTTTCCTTGGTACATTGTTAGAAACGCCCGCACGCATATCGACCAGAATAAGATATCGCATCGATTTTGCTATATTTGATTACCAGTTTTTGTACTCGTTCATCATACAGTGTTCCTCGTAAAAACTGCAGTAAATAACTACGGCCCACGAATACGCTTACAATGATCGAAAATCTATATCTACCAAGCTGAACTTCCTATTGATCTAAAATTTGCTGCAAATGTTTACAAATGCCCCATGAGTTGAGACGTGGTTCTTATCGACCTTTACTACAGATGGTAACCATTAAACGATGAAATGCGAACTTAATTTGCACCAACATATATGTATGAGATCAGAGGATTGTGGACTGTTTCACCTATGTGTGTAATAAGGCCGACTGCAAAAATGTCAATATTAATGTTTTTATACTCACCATTGGGATTACGTTCTGTGGACATGTGTAACTCATCGGAATATGCCTCAGAGTACTCGCCGAAAAGTAGACGTATCGTTGATCAGTGGAAAAAATTAAATACATTTTGACATGTTTGTCTGCCTGTAGTTCGTCTCTCCGTTAATATCGTGTTTAGGATCGCAAAAGTTTTCCCAGAACCGTAATTTTTTTTATTACCACGTGGGCTTAAATTCAACTGTTGTGGCCGTACAGCTTCTAACCGACAATTCTATCTTATTGAAAGCATGTAGAAAAGATACGATGCGACATGTGAGTGATATATCATATGTTTCGCATTCATATGCACGCTAGTAAAAGATTCGGCGAAATACAATATCTTTCTGGTTCACTTTAAAAGTAGCAGGAAAACTTTACAGCAAGACTATTGTCACTTTCGCAGCTAAGGGTTAAATAACATTGAAGTGTGCTCAAAAAGAGCTGGTATATATCGACTTGAAAACGTGAGTGAGTAGAAGGATGTCGTTATATGTTTTTTCTTATTCGCTCTTTTTTCGATAAAACATATGCTTGCTGTTGGTGAAGTATTACTTGTAAGTTACTTTAGTCATTTGAAGATAGTTTCTTGAGTGTTTAGAAGAAAGATACAGGTCTTGTATGAAAAGGCGCCCACAAACGACTCATAAATTCACACACAATTTGACAGTTTTGGCACCTTAGGCTAAACGGCATCGATCGCCAGTTTATTAATGTCTTATGGAAATGAATTATTTTCCGTTGCGTTGTAAGGAAACGTAAACGATGGAAACAGCGCCCATCACAGGCAATACGTTGACAATTTCATGTTTCCTGACTCAATAAACGTTATATGATTTGTGATACTTAGTGCTGTTGTTGTTTTTCGTATTATTGTCGCTATTATTGTGTTGGTAGATTACGCGTGCGCGAAAGGCGAAAGATTGTATGCCTAGACACGCATCGCAAATAGTAAAAATAAAAGTAAACTAATATAAGAATATAAAAAAATATAAAATAAAGAAAAGGAAAAAGAAAAAGCGGACACGCATTTACTTTGACGTTTACAAACGTCATTCATTCCTTTAAGTTTTCTTGCACGTTCCTGTATAATATAAGTCGTATATAACGAACACTATCGTTTCAGTGCTGTTGTGCTCACCTATTTGTACAGTTTTGTGACATATCACGTTACATGATTTGTAGCTTAACTGAACATGCAGCGTTTTTTTTTTTTTTTCTCTAATTTTATTATTCTTTGTTGGCGTTTCTAACATTTTAGTCTTATGTAGAAGCCTGTAAAAGCAGTTAATGTAGTTAGTTTGTCAGTTTGTTGCATACGTTGGCATGCAAATCTATTACTTCGACACATGTACATGTTCTATTGCAAATTAGCTGCCATCAAACATGACATCTTACTGCTCTTATGGTAAAGAGTTAGCGGTTAGCGATCACAAGCACGTTTTTACATGTTGGCGGACATTACAAAACGGACAGAATTCGTAGGAAAGGCATAGTAAACAATTCCTTAGAAAGGGGTTTTTGTTTTTGCTTTCTCTCTAAGAATGTTTTTGAAAATTTCTATTCTATTAAAAATTTTTACGGAAAGCAGAAACCGGCGAAAGTGAATCGAACAAATAAAGTAAATGACTCGGTAGATTATGAAAAATCAAAGCTCGTACCGTTAAGCGTTAAACTTGTAAGGGCCAAGGTAAAGTTAGCTTACCTGCACTTACTGTATTTGTGAAGAGTAATGATTATGTAGTACAGGTAAAAGTTTGGAAAAAAAATTAACAAGATAAGATGTCCACACGGGTTTCAAGCCACGCTTATCAACCGCTTCATATAATCTCTGATCTAGAAATTACATTAGACGATGGCTAGAGAATCAATAATTTTAATATAACAGATATATATATATATATATATATAAAGTGTAAGAAAACTAAAGGAACTTTTATTAAGCCACCCTGTAAATTTCCCATTAAATTAACAAATATTCATTGAGTTCAGCTAAACTTTTTCAAGCTTTTTCAATTGTTTAATTAATGCTTCGGGGGCACAACAATTCAATTTGTGGCCACCAATGCACAATATGGTGTCCAACAATGTTAATTTAACGCAGCAGTTTCACCCGCAAGCCATGATTGAAGTGAAAATTTGCTTTAGCTAAATGGAAAAATAAAAAAAAAAATAAGAAGGAATAAAAAAATAAAAAACAAAGCAAAACCTAATAAAATAAAGAAAATTAAATTAATAATATGTACAGTGACATCTAATGGCAACGACTGCTGACGTAAATTGCGAGTAGACGGCGCAGGATCGTCGTTTCCACGGACGTTTTCTGAAAGACAACTTGAAACTTTGTGTCTGCTCACATTGACTGTAGGTACATACCGAATTTAGTAAAACCCTGTAGCTGCAGCTTCTTAGCCGTTTCTCCTTTTACTCTAAATACATATTCCTAGGCATTGCTTAAATGCAGCAAAAAAAGGAAAATCTTTTGAAAATTTATTTAAATGTGATTTATAAGAACGAAATTCTGCGTAAATTTGCTTGCATTTGCATGTTTGCGTGTATGTAGGCAATGTGCATTCTTTTTTTCGCTCTTCTTCACCGCCATTACCGCTTACGTATTTACGCTAGAGCAACAGCAGCACAATGTATTAATTACAATGTAGCCGCAAGCACTAGAGCCAGTGTACAGTGGCACGCACCAGTGAATCAACAAAGAATGTAACGCTGTTTCGTGTTTGTATGTAAAAGTATTAAACTTTATGAAAGTACAAAAGTACATATAGTTGTGTATATATTTATATTTATGCGCAGTGTATGCCTATCACTCTTCCATGTACATGCGTGTATATCCATTGCAGCAGTCAGTTTGATACAGTTTCATCAGTTGTTGAAGTTGGAAATTTACAAAAATTGATTTTATACTTGCAGATTGAAAGCAGTGACTCTCTGTCATGCAGTCTCCCCGTGTCTGTCCTTGCGGGCCACATTTATTCGTATAGTTATTGAAAGATGAACAACAATGCAACTCTGTATGTATCCATTAAACGTCTGATAAAATTACAATAATTCTTATTCACAGACACATACAAACTATACACGTACGTATATATATATATATATATATATATATATAAATATGCATATGTTGAGGGCACAAAAGCAAACAAATTGAATTAATTACATTGTCTGGCCTGACAGAGTTGCATAACAATACGTTTGTTGTTGATGAAAATCGTATGCAACACCATGTTTAATAATATTCAAACTATTCCGAAAGAGAGAGAAAGGATCCTTAAGCCATATAAACACACATTTGAATAAGAGATTTTGTACATTGCACGCACACTTACTGAAATAATAAACTCATTAAGAGCTTATAGATATGAACATATTGCAAATGTAACATGACTGTGTTTGGTTTAATTTACATACGCAACGTTTAAAAGTGTTATTATTGGTCTACCGCCTTTTCCTGAACGTTAAACAGGTATTGCAGAAAACAAAATAAAAGTATATATATATATATATATATATAAAATAAAACTCTTGTTGTGCCTGAATGACTAAAGAACAAAGGTACGAAAAAACGAAAAACTGATTTTTAAAACCATCACCTGCTCACTATCATTAATTTCCATATATTTATTTGTCAATCAAGAAAATCACTTACAATGGGTCTCCAAAAGAACAGGTGTCAATAAGTAAAAACAATACCAGCATCAACTAAATGTGTATCTTATAGGTCTGCCGATACTAGGTGTTCAATAAACGAGTATAATATAAACAAGTATATAAAAGCAAAATCATTTTCAAAGATATTGAAACTGAGACCAATTCACCTTACAGTTAGTATTTTATTTAGTCTCTCTATATATGATTTTGCAATTCATGTCCTACTTCATTTTCAATAAAACTAAATTATCTATTTCTAGTGGGAAATTGTTAATTTTGCTTTCGTAGCATATTTTTTGTTCTTCTTTTGCCTTATCTAACGATATCCTAACACTTGCGTTAGGATATCATTATTAGCCTAATGACCATTATTACAGAGTGAATCAATTTTGATAGTTTCGTTGGGTTTTGTTAATTGCCTGGGAGGCCTTGGACATGCTAGTTCGTGGGAGTAGTGCTGATGTATTGTGGAAAGTGTTGGGAGTATCTTATCCAAACGTCACAATCATTTAGTTCAGCCAATACATTAATGTTCGGCTGTGTGAGTTCCACCGTACAAGTGTCTAATAATGATGGGCTCTTGATATTATTTTGTCTATTTTGAGGTGCTTGCATAGATCTTCTGTTCCTTGGTCCGTTATGAGTGTCTTCATAGGTCCATGGCTTAAAGTAAAATTTTCAAAAGTTGCCTTTGCCACGATTTGGGCGCTCGTATCTGTAACTGGAATTGTTACCATACATTTTCCGTCTTTGTGTGAGTTTTGGTAATTGTTGTAGTTTTAGCGTTTTAGCATTGTGGACATTCTTTGACATATTTAGCTATTGTTTTTTTCATTTACAGCCTCTTCTTCGCATTTTCATCGGGGCACGAATAATTCCTGTCTGACCGCCTTCTATTCGATCTTTTGTCTGTAGCAATATCGATTTATCGCACTTCACCCGTTTATCAATAATATGCTAAGTTTACACTTTCATATATTTCCATATAATAGCTATAACCTAGTTAAGATCAGTTCTACACATAATGCAAGATAAGCTATAACCTAGTTAAGATAACCTAATTTAGCTATACATGTAACTTTGGTAATAGCCTAGTTTGATTTTACTGCTTTGCTTAAGTTAGCATAACAATTTATTATATAAATTACTGACCACCACCAAGTATAGTAAAGAGAGTTAAAATAAATAACAATACAAAAGAACCTTTAATTGCTTTTTCACTACCCGTCATACTTTGGGAAAATTTCCTTGTTTTCGGACCTACTGTTCTTATCTATTAGTGTCATCTTTTGCAGTAGCGCTAGCTGCTCTTACATACTTCAATAGTTTATTGCCCATTGATTTACATTGCCTTTGCGATACAGATTCAAAAATCTTCTCGCTTGATGACATTTTGAATTGTGACTTTTGGAGTAACCCACGAACTGGGCCAAGCCAAGTTTTCCGTTGATATACATGTCAGTTATTTTGAATTTGGCAATTATTTTCCTCCCATGTTTCAAAGAACATTTGCCAGAGCCAAATTTGTTTTGCACAAATTTTCTCGCGTCATTATTATTAATGGCATCATAGGCTTCTGGCTACATATTTTCTCGTTTACTAATTTTTTGTCCATCTGCGCAGTTATTTTTCTGCCGTGTTGCCGATCGTGTCATTATTGTTTATTTTGTTATTTATATCTTTGAGATCTTTGATTTTTATGCGGGATAAGGCGACGGCGACGTAGTTATCGTTCCTCTTGAGGTACTCTACTCCAAAGTCATATTCTTCCAAGTTTTGGGGTTTAATCTCTGCATAGAAAATAGACATACTAATGGTCTTTGATCTAATTTTACCAGAAAGTGTCGCACGTTAATGTAGCGTCTAAAATGCTTGTTCGATAGTGGATTTGTTTGCTTTTTCTTTAGTGAAAGTTCTTGAACCGTAAGAAACTTTGTACAATGGAAAGGTTGTACTCTATTGTCCTACTGTGGGTATACTGTGCCGCAAGCGTACTTGCTGACGTCTGTTGTTATGCAGAAGGGCTTTTTAAAATCTGGGTACTACAACAAAGTTGCTTTTACTAATTCCTTCTTTAAATGCTCAAATGTCTGATTACGTGTTGGCCGCCATTCGAGTAGAACTTTTTTTTGCAAAGTTTAGTTAGGTAATGCGAATATTTCGAACAATTTCTAATAGTTACAGTAATAGTAATAGTTAGAAAACGCAATAAAACGTCGTACGCTGTCTGTATCTTTTGGGATTGGGCAATTCTTGATGCCGTCATACTGGCTGCCATCGGAACGTATTCCCTTATCAGCGCGTTTATGACCTAGGGAAGAAAGAACGTTTCTCTGTATGTCATGTTATGCTGTCTGCTAGTCTCGTTGGGACACATTTCTTAAATTGTTGAGCATATGTTGCTCGGAACACCTTACTATTACTAAATTATCCATATAGAATAGTGGTTGCAATTTTAGGCCGGAGAAGGCAAGAGTCATCATGCGCTGAAATGAATTTGGGGCTATTTTTGATATTTGTGGACGTCGCGTGTAGCGACATCAGCTATTGCTCGATGAAAGGAAAATTATATTTCGCGATTTCTCTTCGGGTTCGATTTGATGAAACCGCGACATTAGGTCAAGGCATGAGAAGTACTTGGCTGTGCCTAGTTGACCAAAAATGTGTTCGATTCTTGGAGGTGAAAATTTCTCTGCTAAAAGTTTTTTGTTGACCTGGCGGTAATCCAGATAGATGTTTGATAGAGTTTTTTTTGGTAAAAGTTATATTCGGATATGGACTGCTCAACTATTCCGTCTTTGATCAATTTAAAGACCTGTTTATCTATTTCGGACATTTGTGATTCAAGAATTCGGTAGTTTTGAATATACTTTGATGTTTTATCGTCATATCGCAGAATTCTGTACATTTTTCAGTTAATGATTTCGCAAACATTGCGAGAAATTTTACTTTGTTTAATATTATGGTTTTTTCTTGTTCTGTTCGACGGCCTATAGTCAAGATTTCAGAGCTTTTTAGGGACTCAAATTTAATATCTTTCGTATTTATGGCTACATCATTAATGGTTGTGTTGATGACTATGGCGAAGGCACTTTTACTGTTTACAGTATCACTTGCAACTATTATGCCTGATTGAAGCATTTGGTTTGGTACAAACACTTGTAACGTGTGGTTTTGGCTTAACAATTCTATTTGCTAAGAACGTAACCCAGCACTACTTAGATTGTTAAGTTCGCGCAAGAAAAGAGTTAAGAGTCCGAGATTTTTGTTTAACATAGCTTTTTCGGGTTAGTGTTTTTCGGTAAGGGTGATGAGAGAGGGGAAGGAACAGTGGCGAACGAAGATCTAAGCGTCTTGGTTGGGTAACAATAAGAAAAATTGATTTTTACACTGTTTAGGGATCACATGAAAATGATATGAAAGTAGAAAAAGTCGAAAAGCGGTTCAGTTTTAAGAGATGATAGAAATTTTCGAAAAAGAAAAGTTTCTGAAAATGGTGTAAGAAGATTTTGGCTGATCATATTGTACTGTAGAACTATAGTAAATTAATTCAATACGTTCGAGTCGAGACTTGTCTAAAAATAAAGTGCTTATAATGATTCTTGAATAAGTTTACAAAACTGTCGCGAATAATAGGTAAATAAACGACTGTAGGATCTTAATAAATCTCCAAAAACCATAATTATTCTGCAAAGAAAAAAGCATCATTGAAGAGCCATATTGAAGAGCCAATAGATTTGTAAATGAACAGTGCGATCGGCTCGGCAATAAACGTTGTAAAGGCAAACACGAAAAATGTTTGGGATAGAAATTGATTGTGTTACGAGCCGAATAACTAACTTTTCTTTTTTGTAACAAAGTCTTCTAAGAATAAAGTATTTCTGATCGGGATGTAGAAAAAAACATAAAGTTGTCCAATTACTTAAGAATATTTAACACTTCGTTTTGCACTGCTGGGTTGTTAAACATAAATAATAGAAAAATGAAAGGTCACTGAGAACATATTATTCTGAGAAAAATGCCATCTTATCAACTATGCGCATACTTTGTTATTCGTGCGCATATTGAAATAAGGTACGGCCCCCGAGTAGTTATCGTAAGAAGAAGCATGTAACCATTGTTTTGTGAAATAAAGAAAAAACGAGCAATCGATTAAGAATAAAAACGTCCTTTATTGATTTTTTATCAAAAATTTTATCACAACACTCTCGAGATGCACTCAGAAAGAAAAAAGAGTTATCGATATTATTTTTTTTTTTTGGAACAAGGAAAAGCTCTACATTTTTGCCGGTAACGAAGAACAAATATAATCTAAAAACTGCATTTCATTTTGCGTAAGTTTTAATGAAGTTCGCTACAGTCATTGCTTGTATCTGCGTTTTAACTTGTGTTGTGTAAAGCTTATGAACGTCATCGTAATCAAATACAATACAAATACATTACATTATTGAAACCGGATCCGCCTGAGTGGCGGAGTAGGCAAGAGTCTCGACTAGCAATTCAATGGTAGTGGGTTCAAACCTCAAGTGCGGTAGAGTTTTCAATAATAATAATAAAAATAATAATAACAAATACTATTAATAAAAATAAAAGCCGAAAGCCTTAGATGCTAGTGCTTTAAGACTTTAGTTTTAGAATTTATTCTCTGGCTAAATTTATATAATAATAATAATAATATTAAAACCGGAAGAGAACGTGTGTTCTCAAGTTAAAGAAATCGAAATGCTTCAAGAAATATCAGTCCTATTTATTTCGTGCATCCAGTTTTTGTTGGGTTATATTCCAATTAAGCAGGCATATTATATACATTGTAAAGCGTAATAGCATTCCATTGGATAGTTCGGTAAAAGCTGATTAAAATGAAAAAATGAAAAAAGTATAAAAAATGTCTAACAATTAAATTAGTTTTTGGATGAGCGCAAGTTAGGCTTAGAAGGGTCTTCGGATGCAACTTCGGGGTCACCCATAGACATGATAGGCCGAAGGAGATCATTAAGTAGGACGGGTGGTGAAAGGTGCAGGGTTTTGGGGTATGTCCGTTTGGTAAGTTAGGTTTCGCCAGTTCGTGTTTTCGTTAAAGGATAAATACAAGGTATTCTTTGAGGTATAAACGTCTGAGGAGTTTCTGAGAGCCAAAAATATACACACTCTATGGGAAAATTCCCGGGTTCAATGTAAAATTTGTGTGAAACAAGGAAGTTCATCATTCTCACATCTAAATTACGACATCCAAGTGATTTTATTATTTCCTTTCCGATGCCTAATAGGTTAGTTGTGCATATTGTGTTATAATGATTTATATGATTTGTCGAATTCTTCTTCTTTATTGGTTTTGCATTGCTGCACTATGACTGACCATACAAAATATTCTACTTTACCTTGACGTGGATGTTTTCCTTGTCTATCTTCTCTCTTTAATTATTTCATAATAATCCACGGTATCGATGTCGTCGCTCAAAGGCAGGGGAAGGGCTTGTTCATAATGCGTCGGTGCGAAAGATGATTGTCCGATTGTAGAGTCGGTGATGTTGGCTTTTTGTGAGGAAGGGATCATGTATTTTGTCGCTATTAGAAGGGCACGTAGGAAGAATTTCTTTCGATATTTAGCGATATTTAGAGTCATTGGCTTGCTTTGTGAATTATTTTTTTTAGTTGCTTTTTGTGTAACATAGATATTGTTATTAACAGGTGTACTGCACTTAAAATTATTGCCAGCAGTAATAAATATTGTAAAGTTTCCACTTGGGTGTGTGGTCTATTATTTCTACGTTATTGATAACGTACGCGTTAAGGTTATCGGATTTTGCTTATTTAACACCCATATTAACACCCATGAAAAATTTGTAAGAAACTTTATATGTACTGCTATTCTGGTTCTAAAATATCTCTTAAACTAAACACCTCTACTTTTTTTATGTATTCTCCTTTTGCAAATAGTAGTTAGGGTTTAATGTTCTTTTAGAATAATATTAATAGTAATTATTTTAAACTATGTAAATAAATAAAAAAAATATTTTCTAATGAATTATAATGTATCTGCATAATTCCGCTGTATTTGTGTGGGTATGTTCCTTTGACTACATTTGTCGTTCATTCTGTGTCGGGTGATGGCAGTGTATTCTGTATATTTCCTGGTTACTTTTGGCAGTTTTGCAATTTTTAGCGCTTCCACTTCTATTTCACTCAGTGTATTTTACTGCTATGAAAGTTAAGAGACTTTCATTCAGGTTGTAGTTTTGTTTGGTTCGATTCATTTTAATTTTTTTTTTTTTTTTTATCAATTCAAGATTTTCCGAACGTCCAAATAATCTTTGATTGAGAGGACGCACTCTCGCCGTTTATGAGTGCCTGAGCCCTTCACTGGCCGCTGTCGCTAAATGGTACTTATATCGGCTACAGCGAAGTATTTTTTGAACTGCTATTGCATCTTTTGACATTTCGAATACATCTTTTGCCCAACAAACAACGTTTTATATTTTCATGTCCACAATATCAAAAGCAGTCGATTGTTTTTCACCGCCTTCTGTGACCATAAAAACGAAGCTATTATTCGTCAGTTTTTGTTTGCCTGTTGAAAAATCACTGCATATTTTCATAGACATTTTTGAAAAAGAACGAGTGCTATGTAGAAATTAGTAAATAAGGTTTTGTGTCAAGCGCAGGAGATCGTTAACACTCTACACTAAGAAGAGAGAAGGAGAAGGAAAGTCGGTCCGTAAAACCCAAAATATGCTTCAGGGGAAAAGAATGGGATCGTTGGGCAATCTAAAGGACCTTTTGAGTATTATTAAAGTCATTTAATAAAAAACACCTTTGTATGTTGCTGACTGATTGTGTGATTAAAGAGGCAGAGGAAGGTAGCGAACAGAATTGAATATTTCAAAAAGAAAAAGATGTTTTCCGTATACTTAACCCCACCAATTAACGACCGATGTATTATTATTCAAATTTTTGATTACTCTCCAATGTTTCTATTACACTACCTTAAGATTTTATTCCTCTACTGCCTTATTGTCGTACTCGTAAGAGAGAAAATTTACTAATACTCACTACGTTATTAATGAAATTCGTCAAACATCTCGCTGAAAATGAAAGTAATAATATTAGGCATTATTTCGCTTAAGCATTTAATGAATGCATTGATTTTCAAAATTGAATGCGAATGCGAAACGCATATAAAGGTTTTTCTTGTTATCGGCGTAGCCATTTGTCACTTAAAATCAGTCAGGCATTAAACGCAATCATTGTTAATGGTCAACAAAATCCGATCGTTTGTTTTTTTTTTCTTCAACTTCAATTAAAATTTTAATATTCTTTGGATTTATATATACTCACTCACATATAAGCGTACGTATAAGCATACGAGTGAGTATTCAGGCATAGTCCGCAATAGCAAAAGAATGAGAGAACGAATGTGTGCAGCTATACGAGCTTAATATTCGTGCGAATTGCAAGTGATTGAAGTATATTGGTGAGAATATATAATAAACAATTGAATGAAATCAATGGATGGTGGTGGGTTACTTGAAATGATACGGATGGCAGCAGGTTTATATACCTATATGCATATAACCACGTACACGTTCGCATACATAGACGGATTCACACAAACTCTCAGTTGTAACTTCTGGCTTTCAGTAATAAATTGTCTGCAACACGTATTGAAAATTAACGAGAAAAACAATCAACATTATATTGGTTTCATAATTTTCTTTACAATGGATGGACGTTTAAATGTGCTGATATGCATTGTAATGTCTGTGCATTATGTGATCAATTTATTATCGTTTTTTCCTTGTTACGTTTCCTTTGGCCCTGCTCTCCGATAAACCCTAAACTGGTTAAAATACAAAATACAACAATAACATCAGTGGCAATGAAAAATTTGTAACGTTTTTAATTATATTTTATGAGTTTTAACCATGAAATGTGGACTAAGTGCTGACGTGAGCGAATTTCAATACACGATGCAAAGCGATGCGAGTGAAAGCAACCGAATCTAAAATAGCAGACCGCAGAGTACAGCCACCCATACGAGACCACGTGTAGGTTGTCAAATATTGAAATATTTGTTGTTTATGTAGGAAACCAGCACTAAATATAATTTTATTTAAATTCGTATCAAACAAAGTTCTTAACGCGAACGCGGTCACAAACATATTTCATATATCATTTATTGTAAGACAAACCCTGACTAAGAAGGATATAAGTATTCGTGGCGATGAAAAGTAAAATTATTTAAAGTTTACAGTCTCCTAAAATGCAGACCAAGTAATCTTTGTTAGGAAAAAAAGGTTGATCCATTACGTCTTAAATACACTTTAGTACTTCTTCTTTCAAATGTTCTTAAATCATAAGAATATTCCTTAGTAGTCCCCTACGCTGTGCGTACAGTTTTTGATAGAAGTGAATAGGGGAAACCATTGATCCATGTCTGTTTTTCTACCTGTTTCTTGAACTGGATCTTGAATTCTTCCTTATCACTTTTGTCAAATGATTATTGCGCCATCAAAACATTGTCTAAAAGTTATTGCAGCGTTTAACGCCACAATAAACTGAACGCAACGTCTGCCACACTTTAATTATCTTAATTAAAACTGAAAAACAAATCGACAGAAAGGATTGTTGGGCTATAAGCTCAATAAAATCTTTTTTTAATATTCACTTTATTTTAATTTTTTATAACATATGTATATGTAAGGTGATTGCCTTATATTTTGACCGGCAACATATATTGATGAAAATGATAAAGTAATGCGCAGTTTCGATGAACACAATGTCCCTACATAAAATACTACTTTCCCATTTAGCATTATTGAGTTATTCAGTGTATACAGAGGCAAATCATGGAACGCTCAAAATTGTGTTTTCGACAGTCACTACTTTTGTTGTTTGATTTGAAGAAATCTGCTTACGAAGTCTACCAAATGCTTTCAAAAGCTTATGGTGATGCTGCTCTATCAAATCCCAATTGTCAGTTTTGGTTTCAACGGTTTAAAAGGGGTGATGTTGATGTCAATGACAAAGAACAGCGTGGAGAAACAAAAAAATTCGACGGCAATGAATGGCAAATTTATTGGACAAAAATCCAGCTCAAATTTCTAAAGAACTTTCGAACAGGTCGTAAAGTTGTGCTGTTGAACATTCACCTTATAGCATGACAACGCTCGTCCACACCTTACCAAAGGTATCAAGAATACACTGCTGCAGCTCGACTGAGAAGTTCTGCAGCACCCGATCACCCACCATCGGCGTAGCGCCATCTGTGGCACAGTCAAGTTAATGCTAAATTACACTCTATTTAAGAATACCTACGAACGTCTAAATAATCTTCCTAAATATTAGCACGAAAGTCTAATTAAGTACCGATGGCTGGCTGTATATTACAGATATTTGATTATTGTAAGGTCGCTTATGGCAAATATGTGCGCCAAGCTTGAATGCTCTATGCTTAGGTTCCCCAACAGTAATTAACTGGTACACGGATAGGGCTAACCAAGGGTATACGGAAATTTTTATGCTTGTGATACGCATTGTTGGACGTTACAATTGCAATAATAAACTCAGTCTATACACATTCGGTATAAGAACTCAAATTAAATGAAAAAATCTTTTAAATAAAAACAAGCTCCTAAAAAAGGAAAAATTGTTTGTTTTTTTTTTGTTTATTTTTTTATTTCCCATCAATCGCACTCAAAAAGAGGCAGCCAAATAGACATGAGCACAGACAAAACAAAAAAAAAAAAACAAAAATTCATCTACACAGGCAACGTCAGTCACGCTCGTTCCGTATATTGACATTGTTATAATTTTTTAAGTAAATAAAGAAAAACAAAAATTAAATGTGTTTTTAATTCTATCGAAAAGTTTTACAAAATCTTTCCACTTACTTTTAAAACGTGAGTACCTAGAGATTATGAGTACATTTAATTTTCCCGTCCACACAGTCGTCTTTTAAATAGTGGCTTCATAACAATCTCTTGTTCATAAAAACTGATATGAAGAAAATAAATTTGAAAGTGTACATATGCCTTCCACAGAATTGAATTAAAAACACACTATACACACGCTGTGCATAATCGGATGTCATATTTAAAAATCTAGGAAAAAATTTCAAAAGGCATGTGAAGTATTTGCCAGCGAGTGTCGCTAAATTTGCATGCTTTCTATAGATTGACTTAAAGGAATCGAAACTTACTTATTAGTTTAAACTTGAGTACGAACTTTACCAATTTTTGTACCCATTACCGAAGGAGGGGGGCACATTCATTTTGTCAAAAAGAAGCTTCAGAGACCTTACAAAGTATATATACTCCCCATCAGCATCAATTTCTGAAACGTTTTAAGTATGTCCGTCTGTCCATCTGCGTAATGTGCGGTGTAAATGTTCTCCTGGCTGCAAAAATGATGCTATCGGCTTCAAATTTAGCAGCAACATGCACGTTGGTATTGAAAACGCACCAAATCGATCGAAGGACCACAGTACCACGTAAACAGGAACACATGGTTTTGCAAAAGGAATAAAAAATTCGTTTTTTTCTCTTTCCTCATAATCTATAGCAGATAAGTGGCCGAAAATTTGAACGCATTTTCTATGGACGGGGCTGCAGTACCTATAGATACGGAAAAAATTACTCATACCTACCCAATATAATAGCGTATCAATATAATAGCGTATTTGTTTTCGGTACCTTTACAAGGCGCAGAAACAAGCTTCAAAAATCCCATAAAGTACATAAATTACAAGCCAGATTCGAACTTGTTACGCATCTAAAACATGTCCGTCTGTTCGTCTGTCTATCTGTGCGTCTGTCCAACTGTGTAGTATCTGCGGTAAACATTCTCCCGTTAGTGAAAATGAAACTTGCAAAAGAATTTGGCAGTCATCCAAAATTTTCAAAGGACATGACTGCAAAGCCCACATGCCTATGCGACAAAGGCTTTTGTTTTGAAAATAGAAAAAATTAACCGCGCCCTCTTCATATTATAGAATACGAAAATTAATTTTGTTGTCTTTTTTTAGGATAACGGTGATGGGTATAAAAAATTCAATCAGGACAAAATATAATTTTCTTACTTGTTTCAATATATAATACAATTGAACTTTTTATTCATCGATATCTACCTTATGTCTGATTTTTTTCGTTGTTTTTTTCACAAACTTTTTGTCCAATATGAACCATCAGACTCACAGATCCCAGTTAGCTTGATAATTTAAGCGACAAATTAACTGACAATTTCAAAACGGCCCCACAAAAGGTTTAGTAATGAATAATGTTAATATTGTATATAAAATTGAATACACATCGATAAGTGATTAAATTGTGCATAGAGAGCTCGTGCATTGAACATAATAACGTTTTACTCTATTGCAGTTCGTATTTAAATAAAAGTATGCTATATAAAATGCATATACACAAGTGTATGGATGTTTTTTCTTCTCGTGATTATGTTGATATTTTTTTTAATAACCGCAAAAGCATTATTGGTGGTTAATATGGCCTTGATATAACGTATATAAACATGAGTACACATGTGGCCGTGTGTTGATTGTTAGTGTAGTTGTTAGCATTAATGATATAACATGGCAACAATATTAAGGTCATTGACGAGGGATATAATTACTCAAAAACTCATATGCACAAACACGATATTTTTTTTTTTTT
>CCAG010011985.1:0-12537 GCA_001077435.1 Glossina morsitans morsitans
AACATGGCAACAATATTAAGGTCATTGACGAGGGATATAATTACTCAAAAACTCATATGCACAAACACGTTATTTTTTTTTTTTTGTATTTCCAGTGAGTTGTACTTGTAATGGAGATTAATACGAATCCTTGATTTGTGTTCGATATTCACTTGGCTTTGTGTGCGTGCCTGATCAAATTGTGATTGGCATAATTATGTTTGTATGTGTATCTGCATCCGCATGGGTCTCTTATGGCTTTATCTTTAATGTGTTTAATGATTAATACATACATATATGTTTAATCATTCAAACGAATTGATTTACATAGATGAATGAATGCGTGTGCTTATGAGGCTGCTATGTAACTGTATGATCCTGCACTATAGATTAATGGAGTGTTTTATAATTTTATTAATTAACCCATTAATTATGCATTTAATTAACTGAGCATTTTTTTCTAGACAATATAAATATTAAGTGTTTTGTATAAATATATTTTTTAAAATAAATATTTTTATTATAAATTAAATTTCAATAAATTAAAATTGTAAGCAAACAACATTGCTAACGAAACAAGTGTCGGAATTCTTTTCAATGAAAATGAAAATGAAATCTAATTTACAATAAAATGTAAATTGAAAAATTCATGGAGAGAAACATAATACTAAGGAAAAAGGATGGGCAATATACGGTAATAATGAAGAAAAAATATTGTAATTCAAGCGAAGATGTACAAACGATGGCAGAGCCCATGTTGACTCCGCGTTAAGATTTGCTTTGTGTTTGGGGCAATCGGGAGGAAATCTTGCTTGCTCTTACCGAGCCAGATGATTGGTTCAGTGAGAAAAAATTTCACAATTGGAACGATATATGCAAAATTGAGTCGTAAGAAGGACATTGGCAAACAATAATGGGGTTGATAACCCCATAAAAGGAAGGAAGTTTGAGGAAGTTTGGGAAGTTGGCAAGTTTTCATGTGTTTGTATTGCCCTCCGCAGAGATTTTTTAATGGTGCTAAGTTGGTGGCAGAAATCCCACAAGAGATTATAGTTTTACCACACAAATGGCAAAAGATTATTGATAATAACATAGCACTTCTTTACCTTATAATTTCTTTCTTTATCTAAAATTTCTTTAAAACGTCAGAAGAATATCTTTGATAATCAATTGATGATCAATAAGTTACGCAATCACCTGCTAGCATTCATAAAAGTCTTCAAAACATATGGAGCGACTTTCATTTACAAGACATTATTTATGACGGAGTTGATTACTTTTCAGTCTCTTGCAGAAAGTGCAGTCATGTCTTATTCATTTCTTCCCAACATAACATTATCAAGCACACATCATTGTCTAAACAAATATATTTTCAGGATTACTTTCGGACAGATATCTAAGCCGGATTTTAAACATCAGGCGAAAGTTTTCTAACAGGCTCGCTGCAACACGCAAGTTTTTAGTAGTCGCTTAGGATATAGTTTTTACATAGCCTTTTATAACTTCGCGAATTAATCCATTGTTCCATTAAAGTAACTGACAAATTATTAATTAATTTAAGATTGTTCTTCAAAACAGCGCCAAGAACTGAAATTTTGTGCCGCCACGAACTTTTCAATTAGCCCTTGTGTGCTCATGCATGTGTTGGAATGCACAGGAAAGGAAAATTTATGTGTGCGTGATCGTGAAATTGAAACTCTTTGATTTGCATTACAAAAGCAAACAGAAAATCCAGACAGAAAGTAACGCCTCTGGACATTAGCCAGACGTTGACGATTGTTATTACTGCCATCAGCATATACGCCCTTCCCATTCGCTTCTTTCCCATCTACAATCTGCATGGTTTTGATGACAACGTTAGTAACTACGATGACTGCGATGACGCACAACAGTAATTTACTGGCAAAGGAATCCTTTACACTATTGTCTAACGTCCGAGACCAATAATCCCGAACAAACATGCACATGTTTATAAATGCCCTCGACAAGGAACTTGAAACGTAGCATTTCAATTAAAATTTTATACTTAAATAAATACGAAATTATCACATAAGCAGCAAAAAAAAAAAGAAGAAAAAACAAACACACACACTCTTTGTTAGCAATAGAAAATTATAGAAAATACATAATGGAACCATCAGCGAATATATGCCGGGATGTTCAGAGTGGTAGGGAGTACATACACATAATTATAAACATATACGTCTGTGTATGTGAGTACACCCTATGATTTGCATAATTATGTTTCTCGCTGCTTTTTTTTTACTCACCCGGTTTTCTGGGATTATTTTATGGAATTTCGGATTTAATGTAATTTTACCGTAGTTGTTATTATTGTTGGTTGCGTGCTATTTAAATTTCTACTTCATTATGCATGCCGAGCTCATACATGTAATGCATGTTACTGTTTAATGGCCTCGTATAAAACACGTTTTCAACAAAAGTAATAACAACAATAACAACAATACCAAGGACATCATAATATGCATGCTCTTTTTTACATATTTTTGGCATATTTGCATAGATGACTGGAAGTTGATACTCGTCGTTCTATTTTCTTCCTTCTGCCTGTGCGCGCTATTCACTAATACTGACAAAGCTGTGAAGTGGATTAAATTCACAAACTGCGTGCTGCAACTGCTAGTGCTGGTGTAAGCAAAAATATCTTCTTTACATTATTACAGGCCGGCGCCATATTGTGCTCGTATGCAAAACACAAAACGTTGTTTCCAATGAACTTGAACTTTGCTTTGTTGGTATTTCCGCTATAACTTAACACTGTTTAGCCAATGCCGCGTACAGTGGGAAAGAGGAAGAGATAAGGAAAGAGAGAGAGAAAAACTCAGTGTAAGGGTTTCTGTGCTAACCTCGCTTTTGTTATAAAAACGGCGATGATATGTTGAGAGTAGTATAAGCAAGATAAAAGGAAAAAAATATTCGCTTTCATCTTTGTATAGGGCAAAGAAAAAAATTTGTTGTCACCAGAACTGTGTAAATAAATTTTATTCCTACAAGTGAGAAGCATGAACAAATCATTCTGTTTGTGCATTTCTTATTCTGTTTATAAGATTTGAAAATACCTATTCGGGGGCTTCTTTAATTGTACACATAACAGCGTTCAACGTTCGACTCAAAGTTGACTTAGTTACATCCGTTCGTCCTCTGACTTTTAGTAGAGCTTTCACGGTTACCTAAGTTACCTAAGACATTCTCTATTGTCAACCATAAGCTCAGTTTAAAAGAGCGAGTCAGTTGCCCACAATAGCGAGGAGAGAAAACCTTAGCCTATAACCTACGGGTGACATTATTTAACATGGAAATGGCCATCTAAAAATGCAAAAAGGAAAACTCCCCTCGACCAATCAACTTGTACAGTTACAAACAATGGAAGGCGCACTTTATATAAGTTTCTAAACACTTTTTAAGTTGGTGGGTGTTTCATGTTCGATCTCACGTAACCTGTTTCGTCTTTTTTATATAGTCAAAGAGAAAACTAGCCAAATTTATTTGCACCCTGAGATGGAATTTATAATCACATTATGTTGCCCCGTTTTCTATCTTTCGCTCTCTCCCTCTCTCTGCCTTTCTTTCTGTCCCTCTTATTTGAATTGCGTTCTTTTTGCATTTTTATTCGCAACTATTGTAGGTCCCCCGAGTTTGATTTAAAGCTAGAGCTTATGTTTGTTATGATATCAGTGTTACTGCCTTTGGCTAACCACGTACTGTTGCTGAGTATCGTTATCGTTGTAACTGTCTAGACGCAACCAAAGACTAACTGCTACATTCTGCAAGGTTATACTTTTTTTTACAGTTTTTTTTATTTTTTTCAAAATTTCAATATATCAGTGCATCCCGTCACTTTAAAAACTATGTTTACGCGAATGTTTTGCGCTCTTTATGAGAACAAACAGTGTGAAAGATTTTAATATGATTTCGGCGCAGAACTATTTTCAATAATGAGAGTTCGGAAAATAAAGCATTGAAAGTAAAAGCTTCTTAAAAGCATTGATAATAATAACAATCTTCTGCGAATTTCAGTTGAATATAAAAAAAATTTACTTAATTGAGTGGCGCAAATGACGTTTTCGATTTAATAAAGCGGAAAAGATTTGGATATTTAATCGACATCCACTAAAAGATACTAACCATAGTTATTAATTTTAGTCCTTTAAGCTATCTTTGCATTATTACGCAAAGTCATGTAATTTTAAGGCCAAATCATGTGCATTTTTTAAAATTTCTCTCAGTTCATTAAAGACTGGCTGGTTGGGTTAATTCAACTTGTCTGTTATACATTATAAAACATATCATACATCAACATATCATTGAAAGATACCAATTCCATTGTGCAGAATTTTTAACCTTAAGATCAAAAACTCGTTGTTTTGACAGATGTCGTAAATCTAGCGTTTTAGGTCGATAGGTAATTAAGTAAGAAATTTAATTTAATTACATTCATTCCTGTTCTTTGTTTCCTCTCTCTATCTCTATCCTCTGTCTTTCTAATCTTTAAAGATCTCTCTCTCTCTCTTCCCATCCTACTCTCCATTGTCTCGCTCATCTTTTCCCTTTTCCTAATTTTTTTTCTTTGCCATTTTCCTTTCCCTCTTCATGTATTCCACAGCTTAGCAGAGTTTCCTTAGGTATAACTCTTTCTTTAAGTGTAGCTTTTACACAAACTTCGTAAATTGCCATTGCGTACAAGAAAACTATTAACACAGATGCAGTATTTCTATAAAACTCATACATGACCTATCATTTACGACAGAATTGAAGTTCAAATCTGACTTCAAGAAAATATAAAAACAAATAAGAAAATCGTTTTCACCTGTAGTCGAACTCTTCCCCCCGCACCTTTTGTAGCATACTTAAAAGGCTCTAAAAGAAAAGTGACTAACTCGCCGAAATTGGGGGGTCCATAAAAGAAATTTGCCCTAAAGAATTTTTATAATTTGTATGTGTGTAGTGGAAGTGTGGTGTAATGTGTAAACTTACTTCGCCAGTCAGTAACAACAAAGCAAGTTAGTTAGAAAACGTTTTCAATAATTAACTAAACAATAGGTATGTTAAATTAATGTCAATGATATAACCTACAATTAATGTTTGTAAGTAAAAAGGTGTATTAAAAATTAATACTAAATAGCTAACTTAAATAACAATATAATTTAGCTCACCAATTGCCAAAACTCGCCGAATGTACATTCGTGGTTAATAAAAAACTGAGATTCTAAACTACCAACATGAGCTTCGGAACTATAATGCCTCTCTCTTGTCCTCGTTTCATTGAATAAACAGCTACACTGGTGTTTGTTGTTGTTCGAAATAATTTAACGTCAACAGCATTGATTTGAATGGTCACCGTAATCGAAACTGAAATTACATGGTGTCGCAAATGTACATTCCGCTGGCACTTCGCTCACAATACGAGTCTTATAGAAGGATTTGAATATAATTGTTGTTGCCTTTTTTTTGGACAAATTTTCCTTTTTTTATTCAAATTTCATTTTTAGTAAGAATTTGTTTCCCTTTTGGTAAAATTTTGACCGCCACGATCAAAGAAAATTTTCAAGTTTTTGTAAAAATCTTTTCCCCATTTTTCTATCTGAATATATTAGAAGTTTATTGCAAGCTGCTTTTTTTTCATGGAAAAGTCAATGATAGTCGAGCTTTTTAAAAAAAAACTTCCAAACGAAAAAAAAAAATATTCAAAATACTCCAACAGAACACTCGAAACTCAAATCAGGACTGCCTTCACAAAAAAAAAAAAACAAAAACAATCGCCTACTCATTTTCCTACACTTTATCCACTACTTTTATCTTAAAGGAATTAAGAAAAGTATATTTGTTATCTTAAAAAGAAAAAAGAAAAACCGCAAATATGGAAATTCTATGGTATATAACATTAGGCAGACGTGATGCTTTGCTTCCATTTTTATACTTCAGCATCACCCATAAAATGTATGGTCATATGGTCATATCTGGTTTAGCTCGTAAATAGGGAGCAAAAAATTCAGAAAGCGAAAATGTTCCCAATGTACATTGTATAGCGCGTCCTTTTACAAATTAGGCCCATCTTAAGAATTTTTGCACCCGCGGAAATGTTTCCCGCAAACATTACACAAGCGGACAGCCACACACATCTAAATTGATTACAATATACAAATATTTTACAATGTCTCTGCAGCAAACGTTGGACGTTTATACCAGAATTTTTAAACAACGCAAACATCTTTGTAGTATTTGCCCAGTACTTACGTAATTAGGTAGCTCTGCATTCATTGTCTTTTATATTACAGTCCAGGGACTAAAGAATCAACCCTCCATTCAAAAAAAAAGGTAAAAACTAAGCGAAGCGCATTTTTTCGTTCCAATTATTTTTTACTTCGTTTAGTAAAGCAAAATACGACCCAATAAAGAATATTTGAAGATCTAAGCTTTCTATCAAAATTCACATTCGTTAAATCTGCTGTTGTTAGTTTACAATCTTTATAGATTCTCCAATAACGAGAGCAGTTAAAAATCATTAATTAAAAGCTCGCAACTGTGCGTGCTCTCCATAGTACTTCGTGTCAATAAAGAGAAGAAGGGGGCTCCGGGTGAAAATACCAATGAATTTATCAGACATGTCCCACAATCTCTCACGACCAATTTTTTGCACATTTTTGGGGCAGACTATAAACCGTGAAAGTTTTCGATATAGCCGACGAAACCCGACGCCGAAAACTTTGAGTTTTTGGAAACGAAATTGTATGCACAATTCATTCCTCGTGCATAAAAGTTGTTAGTTAAATTGGAAATACCTGGGACTCGAATTTATTTTGTTAAGATTTAATGATGTGAGCCAAGTTTACAAAGCTTTTTAAAACAAAACACTTTGCCTCGCAATATAAGTTGGACACGTTCCTTGTTAATTCTGGTAGCAAATATATATCGATATTAATTTAGTAGTTTACAAATACATTTTTACTATCACCTTCTCTTCCTTAGTTCACTAATTCAAGTTCAAAATAAAAACGACACAAAATCCCATTTATAAAGTTTATGAATTTGTTGTGGTACATAAATTTTTTCCGGTCAATAAATACGAATGTGTTTCTGAAAATCTATATAATTGGGAAATTTATGAATGGCACAACATATGCGTATATGGCTACCAAAAAAAAAATGAAAAACAAAAATAACGGTAGTAAACATTCGACCCCACTAATAAGATTTTTCTCAAATATTGGAAAACTTAGACCTTCATCAACATACTCGTATGTTATACGTATCTAATTTCATGGGCCATTAGTGAATTTTGCGATAGAATAACAGACAAGTAAGGAAGGGCTGGTGGCGGGCAAGAATTAACCCTCAAAAATTTTCTGGTCATAATGTAATGCAACAATTTTTTGAAAATTTTTCTTTAATAACTTTTTGAAGAAAGAAATTTGATTACCATTAAGAAATATGAGAAAGAAAAGCGTTAGAGAAAGGGAAGGTAATATAACTTGTCTGCTTACTGCTAGAAACTAAAAAGGGGATGAAAATTATTTTCCGCGATAATTATAAAGTTATTTATTTTTTCATATTTAAAGCAAAACCATTAAAACTTTAGGCCTTTGAAGTGCAAAAAGCAGGCAACTCAACGTTTCTTCGACGTTTTGTTTGAAAAGAACATAGATTTCAAGAAATTTATTGTTATTTTTAGCAAAGGAGCCTATCGTTAGTCTACTAAATAAGGAAACAACCATAACATTTCAGATGATTGATGTTAAAAGATTATGGTATAACAGCAGCCGTGAATGTCGATATGTTTTCATTGGTATTTTGGAACAAACTTTAAATTAATCTTTACATTTTTACATTTGTCATTGCGTTTTATCGCAGTGTTTGCAATACGCAGAAGCAATCTCCAAAGTTCACAAAAACTATGAATTCTCATGTTAGTCTATCCGTCTGTCCGTCTGGGTATGATAAGCAGACACAAAAACCGAAAAAATGAAAGATCCATGCTCTATAATATTCGCCTAGAAAGCATGAATACAAATTTTTATCGTTGTACCCGAAGGAATTTATAAATCACGAGGGCGTAACTTTTTAAACAACCAGCAAAAGCAGAACTGTTACAGGAAGCAAAGTGTTTTCAGTATTTGTTGTAGGTATAAGCATGCTCTTTAACCGATTTGGCTCATTTCCAATGGGATTTTGCGCGCCCGAATTCCTACGGCGTTCAGTTTATAAGTTTATGCAGAAAAGTACACATGCTAGAGATATTAAGTGGTTGCATGTATTTTGCCCATTTCTCCAACATTTTACAATATCGCGGGCAACACGGCGATATCGTGCCGAAAGAACTTATGATGCTTTGCCAGTTATCCAACCATCGAGCCATTTTCACACGTCTTCAAGCAAAGTGCGTACCAGCCAAACCATCCTGCATTGATTTGAACAAGTAGCAATCAGGAAGTGCCATGCCTAGTAAGTACGATGGGTGTGGCAAAACTTCCAATTCGAGCTGCACCAGTCTATCCTCAACAACAATTGCAACAAGCGGCAAAATTGGCATTTTCACTCAACTCGCACGGTAGCCATTTTTGACACTGTTGCTGGTTTTTTTTGCGACAGTACACGGTTTAATTTGATCAGTTGATGTCTATAGACTTCTGCAGTAAGAGTTCTAATCTATTTCAGCAGCTTGTAACAAACTACACGTCGCTGATCCCATCATATGGACAGCAAAACGTTGTGGCCGTGAATATTCCGCTTCGGTGTCGATGTGAATGGCTCTCTTGAACAAACCCATGACGTTTTGCGTTTGGGATTGTCGTAAAAAATTCATTTTCCATCGCCAGTCACAATACGCTGCAGAAAACTCTTCTTTTTTTGCCGGACAGGCAATGAAACGGTTCAAAATGACATTTTCAGTCCATTTGCGAAGTAGTCGTTTTCCCTCCTGTTGGATACTTCCCATCGCATGGAAACAGTTGATTCATCAACTGCTAAACTGTTCGAATGTTCTTCGAGCGTTGAAGCGGAGTTCTCCATAAATCAACAATATTAAATGAGGAACTGTTATTTTATGTAGAGGAAGGTCAAAACCATCGAATTAAACCGTTATGTACCCTGCTGTTCGCAATGTCTTTATCATTTTTACATGCAAAGGTCGCTGTCCAAGCTGTCCGAGCAAGCACCTAGAATATCATATTACGATTATAACATGGCGTGCTTATAGTTACATAATCTGTTATTTTTACAGAGCATTAACCTTTTCTTATTTCTCACTTTCTCTAGTGTTTAAGGGATATCAACAAAAAAAAAAATAAATAAAAGCCAATAATGGATATCGAAAGACTTAGTTAATGTCGTGTGAAATTATTTTCGATTTATTTTTGATTGACATCAGGAATACTTCTAAAAATTATTTAATGTAAAATAATAAACTGTGCTTGAGATTGTTGAATGCTTGGCTCACATTAGACAGCGGCTGAATGATTGCAAAACTGTCAACAACATTTCATTTGCGGTGTTGTTAACACACATCACAGTACTATCTGGGGATGTGTGTTAACGCATAAATGTGCGTTGCAACTGTCGCGTAATGTCAATACCTTGTGTAAAACGATGAGTGACACTGGACAAACAGCCCAGTCAGTCGCGCAGTTGTCACTCAAAGACGATACGTAAATAATGATATGAACGCCATATGGAATTTCTTCAGTAACAGGCAATGAAAGCAACAGAAACAGAGAAATTAGAAGTCGCGTTGGAGTAAAAAAGCTTTATGACATTGAAAATGATGGCTTTCTTTGCCTAAAGGCGTGCACACAGGAGATTATTACATGCTAATGAAGCTCCATTCGCGTGATTTATAGATTGTATGCGGTATTCTATGCTTGATTGCAATCGCCAGAACGGCAATAAAAATCTTTTGTGTAATGTTATAAAGCTTAAATCAGTAGCGAACAATGTTTCCTTTGCAGCATAATATAACCGGTTGCTATATATTGAATGCGTTAATTCCGCCGCAACACTTCCGTTGTCCACAATCAATAATCATTAACAACATTTGGTTGTGTTCTACGTAGACATGTACACACGCACACATGCACGCGCTTATATGTGTACACATAAAAAAGCAATCACTGAAAAAATGCATCGACCGGTTATAAATTTAAAGGTTTTTGTTAAAGAGACCCAACGCGAACCCACCAAAGCGACAAGCAATATATACGCATATGTAAACAGTAATAGCAGCAGCAATAATAATAATCATTGTTGTTGTCGCTGTCGTCATCATCATTACCATCATCATCATCATCATCATCATCATCATCTTCATCATCGTTGGTGGAAAACCGCATACAATACAAAAATTATCATCACAATTCACGATTTATTTCTCAGTGATTGCATTTAACATAAATACACAAATAAAATGTAATGTACGGATAAGTCTATGTCCATGCGTGTGTGTTCATGAGGGTGTGTAGATAGCAAAAATACAGGCATTCATATGAAAGTGCAAAAAAATCAGCGAAATACGTATCAACTCCAACTCGTTTTGAAACGAAGGAAACGGAAGTACAACAACGCAACAATGCCCCATACACATACAACGATTACGCAAGAATAAAGAAATGTATTATATGTGTGTAAGTTGCTTATGCCCGCTACTGTAGCGTCATTAAAAGCCGCCATTTTTTACACTTCATTGCTTATAGAACAACTGAGCTTTGCTTTGTTTTATTTAAATGTATACAAAAAAAAATATAACACCACAAAATTAATAAAAAGTTCTTCAGCTTTTCCTAAAAGAAGGTGACATTCCTTATAGGCCTTTAGAACGCTTGCAATTCTTAAATAAATTGCAAAACAACAAAAAAACGGCGACAGAAACGACAGAGAAAATCATTTAAGAATAATTGCAAAAGAAATCAGATTATAGTGCAGTTGTTTCTGCACATAAGCACACATGCACAAGTAAGCAATTGATGGATTAAATTTTCATTTTTTTAGCTTTTTTTTTCTGCGAACATTCAATTCCATCCTCCTCTTCATTCAACATGCTGTTGAAGCTGTTATTTCAGTTTCTGGCATTGAAGTGGAAATAAGTACATATCTCTCTACCTACATGCACACACGCAAAAGCACGCGTACAAACGTTTAGGTGGTGTGGGCGTGTGTTTGTGTTTTTTTACTTGTCAGTGCTGCGTAATCGTGTCAAATGTGTAACATGTACATATATAGATATACATACATATATTTATATGTCTTCTTATATATGCACTGTTATATATATATATACAAACGAATTGTTGTTGCTGTTGACGCTGTTGTTGTTATTTGTATCGATTCATGGTTTTGCTTGCTTATGCACAGCAAGCACTGTAATAACTCTCTTTCAATCCCGTTCCTTCTTTACAGCAGTTTTTCTGTACAGGACATACATTTAATTTCCGCTTGTGATTGTACAAAAAATTTACAAATAATGAAAGTAAAACGATCAAAATCCACCTACGTACACGCACGCAGAGACTTATGTAAAGGCATAACATTTATGTGTATGTGAATCCTAGAGAAAGCGCGATAGTAATAAGGTCGCATCTGGGTCACCTATAGCTTTTTGGAAACAATACAATCATTAAATGAAATCGCTTAACGTTAGAAGAATGAGGAGCAATGGCTACTTCGGCTTATAATTCATGATATTTCCGATGGCCATAATTATTCATTTCGTTATTCAAGAATATAACGAAATTAATACGCACTCTTTAAGGTTAAATACTGTTTTGTACATTTTAATAAAAACTGTTTAGGAAAAAGCACACTTTGATACCGGCAAAGGATTTCATGAGAGTAGACGAATACACTGAACTCTGAAAATATCAGGCATGGCGCGAGTAGCATAGCATAGTTCGCAAAGGGTGTACTTTACAACCAAACACGTGGGTACATGCAGAGAAAACGAAATTTTTGGAAAGCAATCAATAAATTCTAAAAAACCCTATTATATACTTTCTCTGGATATAAGAACAAAGAAAGTCGTGTGTTATCTTAACGCGAATCTTTGATGACACGTTTGACGAGATTATGGGAGCTTATGAGCATAAAATTGTGTTTCATGTCCTAAACCACTTGTTGTACAATGTTTTTGCGGACGCATAACACACCTTTAACCTAAACTTTTGGTCGCTCTGTCCGTCCCGGAAATTCGCGCCTAGCCTACAAGTCGGAAGATTTTGGGGTATGTTAATGATATTCGGTACATTGTCGTGTTTTGGCCCATCGACGAATGCTACGGAAAGGTGTTCCGATCGAACCATTTTTTGACCATTTCCATGTAAGCACATTAAGCAAAGTGGTGCAATGTGGTGGCCCGTTTTTAAATGGTTTTTACTGGAAAAAATTCTCTACAAACGTTTTCGCCCTAATTGAGACACTTTGGAAGTTTTGTTCGCTTCAAAATTGTATCCATTTAAAAAACTCCAAACAATTGTTGAAATATTTTTAAAATCTTAACAGGCATGCTAGAGTTTAGATATTGAGCCTAGTAGTTTTAATAAATTAAATATATTG
>CCAG010011989.1:0-12834 GCA_001077435.1 Glossina morsitans morsitans
TTTAGTTATTATTGTATAAAATAACCATACAACGGATATCCGTTTGGTTTATAAACTTGTTGATATATTAGTCTGTATAAGTCGCTATTGTGTTATCAAGCTTTTCGTAAATAACTGTTCTCTTTGCGTTTCCCCTACGTCCACACCGTCGTTTCTCAGTCCTTTGCTTGGATAATCTTTTGTTATTTATATCAACCCGGAAATTTTAAGCCAAAATACACTCACAAATTTCATTGAATTTTATCGTACAATATATATCCGTCTCTGCTTAATATTGCCTACACAAACTTAAACACAAGTAGATGGTTAGAAACGTTTCCATTTTACCTTTTTGAGTTATTAAATTTTTTAATGTATTGTTGTGAGAGGCATTTTAGTTTCATTTTAACAAAGCGAATTTCCTTTGTGTTTCTTTAACGTCTGCTATGAGGAGTCTTCGTCATGTACACATTGCAGGGATGTTATACGGTTAGCCCAGGGTGGAGTGTGCGGAATACTCAACCGATATCTGCCGTACTCAGCCAGTCAGTCAGGCCTCACTTTCTGTCATGATTTTTTATGACTTCACCGGAGATTATTCTTGATTGATTTAACTTAAGATAAGTGCGCGTATCCATTTTTTCCAAATATTAATGGTCAAAAGACGAATTTGCTAAGAAGGTCAAATTTTTAATGTTATATGATTATGGCAACTTGACACAAAATTTAATTTCATTACCTTTGAACCGCGTGGGTATACTTTTTGAACCTTGTTTCACATAAAGGTTCCTATGCCCTTCCGCAAAATTTTTCTATTTTATGACAAAAATTGGTTTATCGTAGCAATTCGGTATAAAAATTAGCCATAAGAAATCTGGATCACTTGGAACTATTTTTTAGGTCCCACCGCATATAAACTTTCTTTTTATACAGGTGGAAAATAGAAAAAGCTCTAAGAAGATAACTATGCTAAATTCGGTAAACGTCAGTGCACTTTATGGGACCCCCCCCATATAATGGCTTTCAGGAAAATTATGCCTTCCCGAGGAAAGTATAATTATTGGTGCGTTATCACAAAAATGAACGTGGTTATTGGTTGGTCTTGCCCGACGGTAATGTTTTCACTTATTTTTCATTTGCTGCAGAACATTGAGGGACTCGTCGCTATAAGGAATATAAGGAACAATGTCTATATGATGTTTCGAAACCAAGGGTCTTCAGATTCAGTTTTCCTTTTTTATTTTTGTGCTTAGTTCTTAAGTTGCTGCTTTAACGGGAACCTCGTCTTCATTATGACCTTTTTTTTAAAGAAAATCATAATCGAAGCGAAGATTGAAAAATATTACGACATTATCTGCGCCTTTAAAAGCAAACATTAGAAAGAAAGAGCACTACATCGCTGTGAATTTTCTAGAAAATCAAATTTTTCTGCGAACTTAATAAATTTCGAATTATAAGATGATTATCTCGCATTCTTAAGCATTCATGGATTGGATGGGATTAGTTTTTTTTATTATTATTATCACTGTTAGACCTCTTGTGGGGCGTTTCTAATAATTTCAATTTATATTATTAAGAATATTACGTGTTATTAATTATTGGCAATAATAACTGAGAAAAAAAAATGTAAAACTCAAAAAATTGTAAAATCTTTAAAACTATTGGGGGAGTATATGGGGAGGGCATATATGGCGCCAGTTTAGCGGGTGATAAATATATGATTTAGTAATGAAGTTAAATTTTTCTGATAGGTTTCAGCATTTTTCAAGATGTATCTGAAATCTACACTTACGTAAGGTCTCTGAAAATAGTAACTCGATTTGGACATTGTATCCTTTTAGTGTTTGTGCTGTAGCTGTGCATGAGCGTTAGTGGCAATAACTTACTTTTTTTGGATTTGTGATCGTAATTGAAGGCTTAGTTTGTTTGATATATGCTTGCTTCCTAATAATTATTTGTTTCTTGTTACTTGGGTATAAAACGTAACTTAGCAAAGACATTTTTAGCAAAGACACGCCGCTGCAAAATGTAGGCTAACTTAGTCGCTTCAGTAAAGAATAGACCTACGTGATCCAAATTCCCTGCTGTTAATTTGTTTGTTTAATTTGCTACTATTGACCAATTTTCATCGCAAAATATTAAGAATTAAATCTTTTTTTGGAGGACTTATTATTCCTCAGAAATCTTATGTGAACAATTCGTCGAAATATCTCAAAAATGGCTAATTCACATCGACAGCCATCAGAAGGACAGAGGAACATACACCCTTAGATCGATTTAGAAAATGATTCAGAATCGATTGGTGAAATAAAAAGTGGATTTATCTTAAGCTGTGGTACATACGTCCACACAAACTTGTTATGCCCTATACCACAAGTAAAGTAGGGTATAAACAGAAAGAGAAAAACGTAATTGCCAGAACATTGTCCGTTGTAGTGTCTGCGGTTTTTGGAACTCTAAATCAAATGAAAAATTCCTGTAGACCTAAAATTTTTTATTTCTTGTATAACCTCTAAGTAACGATGTAAGAAATGTAAAAAATACGCAAAAGCGATCTAACTTAAGCATGTTCCATCAAACATACGTCACTTATTTTATGTGGGGTTTGATGTTTATAACAAGATAATCTAGTTGATTACAAACGCGTTATGATACTATTTTTGGTGCTTCGAACATTAGTCTTCCTAAACAAAAAAAAAAGAGAGTTGAAGAGAACATTTGTCATAAATAAAAAACAAAAAAGAATTCACATACGATGAGAAAAGTCATAAAAGTGAAGTAGTAAGTAATGTCTTTGCATTGCCATGAACTGTCAGCTTCACTACAATAAGTTTTTGACAACCAAGATTGCATGGCAAGTAACTGACAGTTGCCACGCAATGAATATATAAATAATTTGCGCCTAATGGAAAATAAGTGAATTTGAGGTAATGAACATGAATGAAAAATATTGCGTCTGAGGCAGGTACAGGTGTATAATTCGAATAACTTTAAAGTCGTAAAATTCCTTAACATGAAGAATGCTTGCCTAAGGTTTTAAAGTTTTATGCTTAAATGTTCTGCTTAAAAACTTTTTATCTTTCAATGTTAAGTAATTCATAATCGCCTTCTACTTTATGGAAACCACTATAAATTTGATGATTATTATGACCACACCGGCAAGCTATGCGACTGGCTTTAATGATAATTGCTAACAAGAATTGTAATGTGTAGAGATGTGTGCCAGGAAACTTTCCTTCAAGAACAGGATCCTTTTCTTGTCCATGTGGCATCTTACCATGAACGCACTATTCGATTTTTTTAGCCCTTCTATAGCTCGCTATACCCGTCTACTTGTGCAGTTTTGATTCCAAATAAAGCTACCACAATTTATCCTGAACATCGCGAGAACAATTTTTTAGGGGTTCTCTAAAATACCTTACCGCCTACGTTTGCCAAGTTTTTAAAGGAACATTTTATAAAACGTTGCTCTTTTATGTGCTTAAAAGTTTGAAAAAAACGATTCCTTTATTATATTACTAGATTTGCTGAACTTCGTCCTACATAGATACCAAAAACACGTAAAAACACATTGGGAAACGGCTCACTATTAAATACCTTACACCAAACTACAGTTATTTATATACCGACTGTTCAAAATAATGCCTTGTACGGGAAGTGATCACAAAAAAAATCTTCCGATCCGAACTATTTGCAATACCGCTCGTCCTTGAGCGAAAACATGGCAGTGATGCACCAAATTTCATCAAAAATATGTCAAAAATTTCAATCTGTATGCTATACACAAGAAAACGAGACAGACAAGTGGACAGACAAGCTCAAATCAATTCGGACAGTGATTCTAAATCGATCGGTATAATAAAAGGAGGGTATATCAGAAGTCTTTGTCAGTTTTGCATACATTCCCGTAAACTTAACGTTGCCTTGTCCCACAAATCGTGTAAGGTATAAAAGTAGGAAGAAATAACTAGAAATAGACACCTTGCGGTATAGGGCATATTAAGTTCGCGCGGACGTATGTAACACGGACTGAATATGCAAAGAATTTATCTAAGGACGTCGTGTTATTTTTGGTTGTTTGTACCAATTTGGACGAATTTCACGGAATTCTAATCACCAAACCATATGCTTATCGCTAACTAGACATTGTTGAGCATAACCTGATAATGATTGTCCTTGTTTGCCAATGCTTCGACAATTCCCACGTTGACAACCAGAAGTATCTGTAACAAGATGTTACGTCACGTAACATGAAAACCCAAAATATTCAATCCAGGGCGTAACTGTTTGCTCATTATACCATTGGCAATAGACAACGCACATAGAACCACTTTCCATCGGCAGGAGATGTGCAAACGCACAAGTGCATGTCAGTTTTCGTTGGCGTTTTCAAAATTACGAATTTTTCATCAATAACTTAAATCTTTTTCCACATGTCAGTTTAATATTAACCACCAACAATTACCGCAAACGAGGTTGGTCTCAATCATTCGCCATTTTGGAACTCCTTATACATTTTGGTGCGGCTATGAGTGTCCGAAATTCGCTGTAAGTGTCATCTAAATTGTTTCTCTTGCCCTTATTTTCTTTTAATGAATGTTTTATAGTCTGCATAGCGCACGAAAAATTCATAAAACCTAAATAGCATAAAGGAACCCATTTCGTTTAATAACAAAAGTTCATGAAAAACTTAAAAGGGAAGCAAAACATTTTACAACATTTTTTGTTTGGGAAAGAAAAAAACAAGTGGTCGGTTGCGTTTTTAAATTGCATCTGAATTTTGCAAGATATTCTTATGGTCCAAAGTTCTACTAATTCATCATCATGTGGTTAAGCGTTTGCTAGCTTTATTAAGATGTTGCTTTCTTTCAAATAACCTTTAGAAAAACTTCCAAGATAACTTAACGAAGCTTTAGCAAGTGTAGAGATATGTGAACTTAAAAAAGAAAAAATAGGCACTCATCGTGTTACAGGAGAAAGCTAAGGAAACTTTTAATGCAAACATAAAAAAATTTTATGTAATAATAACGAAAACAACAAATGTTACAGTTTGGCACATTTGCACGCACACACTTGCATAGGTCAAATACACAAAAGCAGGATAAAGGAGGATAACATAAAACTTTTGAATAACTAGCAAAGTTGATTGTAAAGATATTTTATGACGCTTTCGCACATATGCGTATATTAAGAACAACCTGGCGGGAAAGTTGTGTCGTATTACACTACCTGTAGATAATTTTGCTTGTCAAGTAAAGGCACGCAAGTAGAGTACGTCATATGAGGTCTTATTATTTAGCGTAGCATTGCTGTGTTATAAGAGACCTGCTGTCTATACCCTTCATCGGGTAATCGCGAGGACCAGAAGCAATAAAGCACAGCGGATAAGTCAATTTAAGACATTGTTTTTAGTGTGAATCGCAGAAAGGTTGCTTGTAAAAACTTATGAGACCTGTCGCGGATGCTTTGCCACACTGCATTCCTGAGATTTCAGTCTCAAAGAAGATCGTGGACTTGGTCGATAATAATACTTTGCACTCCACGTTGGAGAGTAATCCATGGCTACTCACTTTGCAATCCTGAAATTGAAATGTTTATTTGAAATACCACAGAGCTTTCCCGTCCACCTAATACTTACACGTGTGTATTTATTTATATGTATAGTGTAAAGAAAGTAAACTTATGGTAAAATTTGATGGCAAAGCCAAACCCACCCAAGTAGTCCAGGTTAACTTGACCATAGCCAATGAATGAATTTATTTTTATGACGATACTACGAAAAAGAATTGAGAAGCGAACATATGAGAAGATATACTACGCAAAATAAAAGAAAGACCAGTTTAGAAAATATTCATATGAAACGAACCCCATATACTCTTCATTTACACAAGAAATTTTGTGGCCAATAGTACTTGGACATTGTGTAATTTTAGAAGAATAGCAGCCCGTTCCTAGAGAACAAGCTTACATTGTATGTTTTGGTATTTTGATCTTGAGAACGAGAGACGAATGCACCCAATGACGAAAACGAAATGCAGCAGGGATGGAACAAACGGAAAGAAACTAAAAAGGAAGAGTTAAGACCAATTGAAAAAAACGTGTAAAGATGGGCCTGAAGAGGGTAAAGAATAACGAAAAAAGCGATCGACAGGCCACGGCGAGGGAGAAGAACCGATAGTAAGATACGAAACAAGTAGACAGAAAGGAACGTCAGTAGGAACAGCTAGTAAGGGATGGAAGGCAAGACAAGAAGATATAAGTAGAAATACAGTAAGAACGGTGGTAAAAATGGTAAAAAAAGAGTGAAAAATTACAGAAAAAAAGCAGGCGAAGAAAAGGCCTGCAGCGTAGTGTGGAGATGCAAAGAGTAAGTTTCGACGGAACAATAACTGGACACAACGTGGAACGTTCATGAAAGAAAACTGAAGATGAACCAAACCTACTACGTTAGATCAGCTAATTTCACGTTAATCAAGAACACAAGATTGTAAATAATTAGAATACTGCTGGCCGCTCGATGATAGGAACTAAAACTCTAGAAAAAGATTACGCCGTATATATTTTATAAAACTAGAGGCATTTACTTGAAATAAAGGCCGTAATTAGAAAGTGGGCCTAAGAAGTGTGCGAAGTTGATACGTCCTCGTTCATGGGCGATAAGCGATTTGTAAACTATTAAACGACAAAACTTTCGAGTTATTTTGTCTATAACTATTCTGAGTTTTTATTTAACAGATGGCCGTGGCCCCTACCGTATGTTCACTTGTTTTAATCTCTTGTTTTAAGGCTAGAAGGTCTTGTATATAAATTCATCCTAAAGTGGAGTTCGATTTATTATTTTATATTAATTACCGAAAAGCGAACATTATCGCTTCCAAAGCAATAGCTTCAAAATGTTGCGCTTAATCGGTTAAAAAATAAATGGCTGATTTGAAGTCAAAAAACTAATATTCGCGTCACTTCAGAATTTTTTCACAACTACATTGATGTTGAAGATCATAAATTATTTCATAATTTCGATGCTGCTTTAATTATAAAATAAATCATTTTTTTAAACCCCACTCAATGTCAAACCTGTTTGATGAGAAAAAAGTCTCTCTACACACAAAAAAAAAAAAAACATTAACATTTTTTAACAACAGTAAGTAAATTGGCTTAAATCCTTAGAGATTTACCATGACAGTGTTTACACGAATATCGCTGAATGCCAACAAATTTAGAAAACAACGCAAAAAATCCGTAGATAGACAACATGCTTACGCGCTCTTTATAAAAATAACGAGGGTGTCAGACTCTTTGTGTATACAGTAGCAAGCACTCAATGCTTTTTGCCACTTTTCTATTATTCGTCTATCAAACTTCAAGACCTTTAGCTGATGTTCATATAAATGAAAATTTGTTGTACGCAACGGATAAAGGAAAAATGATTTAACTTTATAGTAAACATATTACCAGACTCATAAAGTATCTTGGTTACAAAAAAATGAAAATGAAAAAAAAAAGGTGAGTGCAGGGGTAGTTAAAATGTGTTTGTTGAATTTTGCCCTCAAAGCGCGCTTTTGTGTGATTGTGTGAACAATAAATCAAATTGTGAAGCATTCAAATGAGACTTCATATGAGAGGATATTCCCATTTACGAATATCGAACTGTCTGCGTTGCAGCGGCAGAGCAAACGGTATTGTGGTGAAAATAATGAAATTTCCTTAACGGAAATAACAATTAACTTTCATTATGACCCCAGCAAAAAAATCATTTTTCATTTCCGTTTTACTAGGTCTTACCAGTAGTGCGACAATAGCAGCTCAAATTTACGCCTACTCCAAACAATACGTGGTAGGTCGTGAGCGCAAACATAAACATGCACAATATTTTTTTTTTTTATTAATGATTTCTTATACTCGTCGCGACCGTATAAAGGCAAATTGAGCAAATTGTCCCGTTTACATTCCGCACAGAAGTCTAATTTTGCTTGGTAATCTTAAGCCTTAGCAGAATCTATGAACTGATCTGCTTTTCCCCTCGATAGGAAAGAATTTAATCACACATTAATACTACAGTTACATTCTAAAAGCAAGACAATTTGTCAGACCACAATTTCTTCGCTATCTCAATAAGTAATCTTCCGATATCTCTTCACATTTTGAAAAACTCCCTTTCGCTTACCATGTTTTGACTGACTTGCATCCTAAGCAAAAAACACAAATTAAAATCTTTACAAAATCCTAAAAAAATAATTATGCTTCTCTTCACCGATCATTAATAGGTGCGTGCATATATTTTGGCCAGCAACATGTATTTGTGAAAATGGTAAAGTAATGCCAAACATCAACATACACAACGATTAAATTCGATGATTTTGACCTTTCTCTACCTAAAATAACAAGTTTCCAACTAATATTACTGAGTTATTCAGTGCATATAGACGCTAACAATGTAATAGTTATGGTGACGTTGCTCCATCATATTCCAATTGGCTTAGAGGACCAAAAAAGTTAAAAAAAATGAATTGCAAAAATATTTATATCAAAACTCGCCACAAACACTCAAACAACTTTCGAACAGCTTAGCAGTTGATGAATCAACTGATCCGATAAGTTTTCATTCGATGGGGAAGATCCAAACGAAGTGAAAATGGCTATAATTGGAATTTACTGAAAATGCCACTTCGAACTATTTCAACATGGCGGTTTCATCGTTTGCCCGGCAAAAAAGAAAAGTTTTCTGCAACGTATTGTGACTGGCGATGAAAAGGATCCCAATCCCAAGGACGACAATCCCAGGTGCAAAAAGTCATACGTTAGTCCAGCAATAGAGGTTAAAAGAAACGAAGTCAACCTCTTGTATGACAACAACGCTCGGCCACTCCTTCCAAGAATTGTGAAGAATATATTGTTATAGCTCGAATAGAAAGTTCTGTCGCACCCAGCGTACTCACCAGACTTAGCTCCTTCTCATCGTTACCACTTATTCAGATCGATCCTGCATGGCTTGACTGGCACGCGATTTCTAAATGCTGCAGATGTGTGAAAATGAGTCGCTGATTGGATCTTCGCAAAACCAATGTCGTTCTTTAGACATGGTGCCGCCATGTTGTCAGAAAGATGGGAAAAAGTTGTAGAAAATGATAGAAAATATTTTGATTATTAAATATTGTGCCAATAATGGCATTTTTTTTTTTTTTTTGATTGGAAGGTTGTCGGAACCGGACGGAATCCTAAGACGATAGAGTTGAATGCTTATATAAAATTTAAAATCAAAGTTATTTACCTTTAGACAACAGCATTGATAACAAAATTTACGAGTTTTCCACTTTTGTTATTTGCCATAAAAATATCAACTGAGAACATATGAAGCTTCTCTATACGTTTCTATTTCAGATAGATGCTTCACAAGATTTAGCTGATCGACAGTTTCTGATTTGCATATGAAATAATGCCCCGATTCTTAGGTAGATTGGCAGGCGAAATTGATTGAATTAATCGAACGACCAAAGAAAGGACTGTCACTGCATTTGCATTTTTTTCAGCGTTCACGGATGTTTCTCACGTTTACAATATGAAGTCTTCTGCAGTATAACTTCTCAGCCGTCCTCGTATTGTTCGAGAGCCCACTTAAACGATCAAAAAAAAAACGAAAAAGGCTATGGTAAAACGGATTCACAGTCACTTACGGAGTGCACGCTCTCAAATGTCACAAGCGAAATGGCAGAATTAGTATGCGCATGGGATTTATTGATTGATATAAAAAATTAAAATTTCACTTTCATTTCCCGGCAATCTGTTCAATAAATATTACAAGAACAAAAACAACGAAAGCAAAATATTTAAAAAATCAGGCATATTGACAGATACTAAAATCTCCTCTTAATCTATAGTAAACTCGGAAAAAAAAATCTGAAAATTCGAACAGAGAGACAAGCTGAAAAAAAAATGAAATGTCACTTATTTTTCATTGGAAGAACAAGAACAACAACAGTAATTTACAAATAAAAGTAAATGAAAAAAAAAAAAAGATGCAACAATGGCAATTTTTACGCAACAAATGTCGCGTACTTTTATAAAAGAGGGTGAGGCAATAGCAGTAACGTGTCACTATCACGATAAATACGAAATCAAGCAGCAAGAGCAGCACTGTACTAAAGTTACCATAAACAAGTGAACGTGATAGCAACGCATTAGAAAGTTAAAAGAGACAGCAAACAGAGTACGAGTGAAAGGGAGGGAATAGGAAGAATAAGAGTGGAATCGAAGTGTGACATACAAGTTCTGCCTACGCATACTTTTCATATAAATCGTTAGAATTACAACAATGATAAAAAAAACTTACAATATCGCGATAAAACGAAATGAAAAAAAAAAAAAGGAACATAAAACAAACACAACAGACAAATCACGCTACGCTAAATTACAACAATGCTTAAAGCATATTATAGCAGAAAATCAAATCGGCGATGTTCGTAGAGCATGCAGAGGCAAAATGCAGTTAGTTGCAAACGTACATATAATACCAGTCAATAATCACAGACAACACCCAATAAAACAATTTCGTTACAAATAACAACAAATCTAAGGGTATTATCGTCGTCATCACCGAACAACAATAACAATAGCAATAGCAAAAACAACAGCAACACAATATAACAATAATGCAGATGGGAAGCATTTATTTATACACAGCCACGATATTACAGTGAAATTTCGAATAAACGGATCTCAGGATGCATGAGCAACTAAATGTTGAAAAATGAAATTCTGCTTACAGGAGCATCCAACAAACTTTAGTTGAAAGAAATAAAAGCCGGCAGCGACAGACAATTAAATACCCTACATCAGCTCGCCTCATGTAATTCTTCATTCATTATCGTGACAAAATAACACAAACACAAGTCGTGTCTTGTTTTCATGTAAAGGCAAGCTCTCTCATGGAAGAGTCTTATACAGGAATGGGACGAAAACGAAAACTGACGTAGTTTATTATTCTTCATCTATTTTCTTCATAAAATATCAAAAATTAGACTTCATTCGTCTGTTTAGGGCTTACTTCTTGTAAAGAGTTTAATCAAACTAAATCGTCCAGATTTGGAACAGTGAGTTTCTATGTCGAATTACTGTCTTGGAAAAATTCTCCTCATGATATGTTGAAAATTAACCTTTTCATCTGCTTCGAGGGCTTATTTTTTGGAAATACGATTATGTAGGAGAGGCCTCAATGTACTGGCTCAGCAAATCCAAATTTTTCATACTAATTCAGTTTTCAGAAGCGCTGTTGTCGAAAAACTGTAAAAATTACTTTTTGAAAAAAGTGACGTTGTCCAGTGGGTGGATCTAGGAGTCTCTAGGATCCGATCCTGCCTGTTCACAATAGTGCTTGCCCTGTGGCCAAATTACGCGAGTCACCAAATTTCATCAAAATATCTCAAAAATTGCAACGTTTACGACGTGGCAGCTATAAGGTACAGCCGTGGGTTCTTATCGGTTTATATAAGAAACAGCATTACGGTTCTATCATGTTTCAAAGTTGCGTATAGAGGCAAATCCAAAAGTAGCAGCGCGATTGAATATAGCAGAATTGAAAATTGCTACCGCTTCTGCTCTCTTCTTATTACCATATATAAGAAAATCCTTGAATTAGCGATGGACTATACTTTCCATAAAATATTTTTCACCACCATTTCAAAGTATGTGTCAACTTTGTGCGGAAAGTAAATTGGATCATGGACATTTAGAAGAACGTAATAAAAAACTAGGTGAGTGGACATGAGTAATAAAATATTAAAGCAAAACTTTTCAAAAACTGTGTAGAAAAGGATTTCCATCAACAACTTGTGACATCTAATAGCTAACGATCTAAAGTTTGGCTTAAACTGTTACCAGTTCTGATTAGTTTTACTACTACTTACCCTAGATTAACTGATTATAAAAAGATGTGACTCCATTTTTGTCGGCTTATTTCCTTTCCTATCCATATATGTTTTTGCGTTGTAGGATGACTAAACGTATTCTATTCCTATTTCTAATGTTACTGTCGTTGTTGGCGTATAACGCTATATGTGATTTACGACACAATGCAACAAAAGCTCTTCATAAACTGTCTGGACAAACATCCAATAAATATGTGCATTGAGGGAAGATTCGAAATAGATAACAGCTTAAAAATTAAATAACAACGGCAGCACACATTTAACATCACACAAATCCATAGACGATGATATCGCCTGAGGAGCGGCAGGCCAAAAAGCTTTTCACAATTAATATATAAATTATCACCTGCTTTTAGAAAACTGTAAGTGTCAGTTAGGAAATAAAAAGACACTGCTTGCTTTTAGTTCTAAGGTTTTAACCTATTGACACAAAAGAAGGATATAATTCTATAGGTAAAATAAGGAGAAAATTTTTGAATATCTTCAAAATACGCACCTTTTTACTGTGAATGATGACTAATATTAGAGATTCGTACGTAGGGGCGTCAGCCGTCAAGTATTGCCTAAAGGACTGTTGGCCCTGTACAGCGAAGAACTGAGATGCCGATGGGTAACAAAAATGTGCAGAACACCGTCGGCATTCTCAGGCACCGAGTTAACTTGGATTGCGCTATGCTTGATACCTGCACACAAATCTCCTAAGCAGATAGAAAACGTTTCAGCACCAACTAAGTCCTTCACTGGAACTACCAGATTTGTTCAGGGGTCTGTCTCCCCTTCGTCTTGGATATGCCCGTAGTCGAATAAATACTCTGCTTTTATATATGGGCAGGTAACCCTCTTACAACGTGGTCAATAGGTTCCTGAAAAATTCTGCGTTATGGGAAACCACGTTGTACGAGACTTAGATCCAGTGCAAAAAGAGTGTGGTGGT
>CCAG010011992.1:0-47820 GCA_001077435.1 Glossina morsitans morsitans
AAAAGGACAATACCGAGTATCTTTGTCCCTAAAAATACGAGCAATAATTGATTCCTTAATAACATCTTGTACCGTCTTATGAGCGCAATATAAATAAATATTATATATGTGCAAATATACGCATGTACTTAAATGTTTGTTAACCAAATTTCATTTAGAGCATAAAATATTTATTTAATACAATCAAAAAGCTACGCATAGTAAGTGCCTTTGTTTTTATGACCGAATAACAAATATTTTCACACTTTATTTTCAAAGACAACTCATAACCATCTGGTCACTTGACCCCAAAGGTATTTGATTGTTTACACAACTATTTGTCTACATGCATATGACAGAAGTATGCTGCTTGAATATACTTGGAAAATGTTACTTCATCTACTAGTCGTGTAAGTGACTGTAAAGAAATTTAAGGATTCCTTTTAATACCCTAAAGTAAATACATACATTTCTGAATGTTTAACTTATAATGTGCATGTGTCGTTCGCATTTATATGATGATGATGTTTATACACTTGTATATAAAAGCAAATAAAAACCCCATAGAATAGCTAAAGATAAACACAACACAATGCAAACATCTATACTCGCAAGCGCAAGGTAATTTTTCTTAGAAATCATAAGATGATGATTTTCCGAGATAATTTTGTTAGAGATAGCAGGAAATATACGCTACATACATATATGTATCCCTTTAATAATTTTACGACTAAATCATTTATTGAATGTTAAGCAACGTTATCTTGTAATGGATGTGATTGTATGTTTATGCTTCCTAAGCATTAGCATCGTAAATTATACAATAGCAGACCTTGGCAAAATCGCATTGCTTTTAGGGAATTAAGACATTACCGCAACAGATTTTATTGATTGCTATTGAATTTGAAATTGGGGATTTTAGCTGAACGGTCACTAGTAAAGTCCATGAACCATGACGTCTTTGTTCCTCTTTCTCTAGTAACATGAATAGTTTTTGCAATTGACTCACCTGCCATAATAAAACTGCTATGATCTTCAAAAAATGAGAAAATTATAAATGAAAAATCGAAGCACATTTTCCCGTCGATAAGACTATAGCCGAAGTGAACTTAGGTTGTCGTAGTATAAATTGTACTTTTAGGCTGTATTAAGTACACCGGCAAATAATATTAATTAGTATTCTGATATTTTTAATCAAAAACTTTATACAAATGCTTCGTCTTCTTCGTATGCTTTTTTCCTTTATACTGTTATCGCGAGTTTTGTTCCTTTTTTTTGCATAGAAATGGCAATAAAAGCAACTTTGTCAAATAATTCATAAGTTTTTGAAAGTGAATTCCGTGTGCTTTCTCCTATTCTTTTTTTCTTATACACAACCGCATACCTTAACATACAAGTTGTTATTAAAGTTTTTCTTTTTTTTTTTGCTTATATTTTCTTTAAGGTTTTTGTATACTAGAGATTTTTCTAATTTATCACAGTCTGACGCAAATAATTTTAATAACTTTTCTAACCCTACTCTGCCCACTTCCATTAAGAAGTTTGTTCACATCTTTTTCATTTATTACGTACAGCAATTCTTAAGCCACCGTGTGTTCTTCTGTTCTCGTCTTGACTACGCTGAAGGTACTACGCTGTATGGACAAAGCCTGGTCGTTGAATTTGGAACATGATTAAACAAAGTAATTTCAATATGTGAGCTTTGAATATGTACAGAGAAAATAAATGGACCGACGGGCTGAATAAAAACGGGGATTTGAAAAAACAGGTACCGACCAAATTGAAAGAAACACAGATGGAAAACATGTGTTATCGGGGTAAGGAAAAGATTGAGAGCCGCTGCACTAGAACAGTTGTATAATAACAATGTTAAACGTCTACATTCGTAGCTTCAGTCATTCATAAATTCCCTCAATGCTCGAAATGTATAAAGATTTAGTTTTGAGTTGCTTGCGTCTTGGCTTGGCAAAATATTCGAGTTCATATTTTATTAGCATTTTTCTTTTCACTTCAAATGCAATTCCTAGTGTCGCTGCATTTGGCTAAGCGCACGTATGTGTGTGTGTGTGTGTGTGTGTAGTTATGCGTTTGTCGTTCCCTTGTTCAAATTATAAATTTTACTTACTTGTGCTTGCTTTTCTTCAAATCTCAAAGTTTCACCTTAAGTCTCTCTCTCTCTCTCTCTCTTTCTCTCTCTGTCTGTCTGTCTTTCTCGCTATTTCCCTTTCCCTTTTTTCTTGATAGTTTGTAACTGAAAATGAAAAGTTTTCAGTCATTTCGTTGGTAATCCTTATAGGTATCACGCAGCCCCATGCACACAACATTGTCATCTATGTTTTCTATACACGAACGTGGCAATAATAGTTCATGCTGAAGGTGATTTGTTGGTGGAAAAAAACTTTGGTCAGATCTAATCAAAAATTCACTTAAAAAGTTTTTCATTCGTTTGGTTGGTTGATTGGTTGGCTGGAATCGGTCGCTTGGCTTTACACTGTTGGGTTGTGACTGATACAAGGAGGGCAGACACATACGCTTCCACGTGCTTGGGATTAGCAACATTCTACTCTTTTTCTTTCTCGGTTGTTTATATATAATGTGTTGTACGTTACTGTTAATGACATTTTGTTGCATGCGATTTCATTGCACTTTTACCGGCCGCTATGCAATAAAATTTAAAGTTTAGAGAAGTCCTTGTCCTTGCTTTACAATCATTTCTCGTCTAAATAAATTAAATAGTTAAAGAAATTTAAAATAAAATAGTAAATAAATGGAAAAACATCAACCGGAAAGTGATAAATTTCTCTTTGCTCTGTAATATCATGCTTGGGTGTGTAGAAGAATCTAAGCTCTTGTTTTTGTTGTTGCAACCTAAAAGCCTAAAATAAGAAGTTTTTAGTTGCGTTACGTTGTCAAAAAGTAAATAAACTATTGTTACAAAGTATTTTGTCAACAGTTTTTCTTTTTTTTTTTTTTTTTTTGTTGTCTTCAGCTTTCATTTTCTGAGTAAACTTGGTCTGCACTTTTAAATGAAATATTTCCGTTCAAGAGGATTTTTCTTTTTTACTTATTTATTTATTTATTTTTTCCTTTTTAAAAGGAAAATAATTTGGTGAAAAATAAATTAAATGAAATTGTATCACAAAAATGTATTGACTTGGAAAATTAAAACGAGACATAAAGAAATTAAAAAGAAAAATTAAATATGTTGACAATTTCTCGGTTAGAGCTTGGAGAGAAGTTTCGAAAGTTGCCGAAATGGAAAAATAATATAAAAAACAAAAGCAAGTGGAAAGCAACTAAGAAAACTTTATTCGAATATTAAGTGAATCTTTGGCACGTTGCGCATACGAACTTTACAGCCAAAGTCGACTTTTTCATTATAGGCTCGCATAGAAAAGAAAAAATGGCTTGAATATGGACAAGTAGTGAACATATTCTTGCACTCACGCACCGCCAAAATTGTAGAGGAAGCGCTTCACATAATTTTGGCGTTCTCCCTAAAAGGCAGCTTTAAAGTTGCTTAAGTTTAGCACTATTAGTCCCAACAAACCATACTTAACGTGTGTGGAAGGGGTCAGCCCAGTCGTGCTGTCAAGACGCTCTATTGGAAATTTCGCTACGAGTTTCGGAAGTAAAGACGCAGTACAAAACGTAGAAAACCCTGTCTTATTTCATCTTATGACGTCGTTGCGAACCCAAACATGATCAAAAAATAGTTTTTAAATGTGTGCATAGGACGGCATACAAAGGAAAGTTGACTATTTTGCTACCACGTGAATTGTGAGTTAAATTGGCACTAGGTAGGTAATGCTTCGCGATTCAGGCTTTATAGTCGTGGGATTAAAATAGGCTCACTAGAAAAAGCGATCCCTTTATGCTCCAGTTAATGTTCCACTGCGGACTTCTGCTCTGACCAATTTAGCGTATTTTCAACACCAACCTGCGTGCAGAAACTTCCAATGTTTCTACCAAAATTTGAAGTGTCGATATCTTCATTTTTCCGAGCAGGAGAATGGCAGCAACACCCACCACATAGTCACACAGACGGGCAGACATGCTAAATCAATTCAGTATTTCACCCTGATCAAGAACATATATACTTTGTACGATATCTGAATCTTCCTTTTGGGTGTTACATATATTATCCCCATTTTACAGTGGTGGGTATAAAAAGGCAGCGGGTTAAGTGCAAACATCCTAATTATTGCTACAGGCAACTGTGGTAAATGTGAATAGAAGCGAAAATCCATCAGTGCGCTACCAGAAGGACATAGAAAAACAATTCTTTGCATACACTAAATGTGTATAAGTTGAAAGATATTTGGGACAGTCACCGATAAATAATTAGGAATTCCTAATGTATTGAAAATCTTTCGCTTTTCCACAAGCATCCTGCTCTTTAAACTACTCTTGTGTTTTGGTTACCTTTATCTCGTCGGCATTTGAAATTCTTACAAAAATGACGCTGCCCTTGGAAGAACTTCAAATCCGTAAGAAGTTGTTGTTATCACGACAGCTTCAGAGTCTCTGAAGCTTCCCTATGCGTGTTCCATAAATTATGCAAAAAAACGAAATGGAAAAAAATTTTATACCGCCATCTTACAGTGGAGGATGTAAAAATTAGCAGCGCAAAGGGTCAGCGAGGCTTTCTTTTCTACAAACGAAATTTGATGGAGGCCATTCTTAACGAAAAATCCTATAAGTGAAAGGTGTCAATAGCAACTAAAGTCAACCATAATTTTTTATTGTTGTCATTTTATTATTTCCTAACAATTTCTTATTAAACGAATATCATGTCTAATGCATAAAAGTGATTGCAGTCGATTTATGAATGAACGACAAGGCTTTAGTCTTATTATGAATATATTAAATGTTCCTCAACATCCTGCAGTATCAGTGTAAAGATTAACTCTTAAGCGAAAAAAGCGTTAAGGTAAACTGTACTGTAGTTAAGCAAATAGTTTGCTTTACTCTGATGATATTCAACAATTCAATATTGTTTAAGACAGAGTATAGATGAATGGGAAACGCAATAAAAGACTTGTCTCTAGTACCAAAATTTTGTTAAATCATTTATCTTCTTCCCAATGTATACAGATATCTATGCAGTCATATAAGTAAGACACTAAAACGTTATTAATAATATTATGCAACTGAGTTGATTTTCTTTTACGATAAGTACATTAAATCTGTATGTATGGATAAAGAGAGAAGAAGAAAAAATAAAAAACAAATACTGTTTTACATAATAAATGATTCTGCGAAAATGTTTATAAAATCAGAAATATTAAAAAGCAGAAATAGTTTATTTGGACAAAATTTGCAATGAGAATGCGAATGTTTTGAAAGGAAGAAAAAACTCTTTAAAATAATCTTACTAAAGAATAATTCTCGTTCGTTCGTTTAAAGAGTGCGTTAAACAAAATTAAACAAAAGTTATGTTCCAAACGATTTTTAGTTGTTATCAATATTTACATTGCTATGCAAACTCTTTCATCCTTAAATTCACTTTATGGATGTATGCCCGGTATACACTTTCACATAACCCCCTCCATCACTTGAGATTTCCTAACTAAATATTTCCAATTCAAATACATATGCACATGTGTACACGCTTACGTATTCATCATATAGATTATGTGCATGTATGTTGCTTTTCTTTTTAAAATTTTTCCCATCCTTTTTCTAAATTACAATCAAAAGCATACCAAATATACATATTTGCGATATATATTTTATGGTAGAAAAGTATTTCCCTACATACTATGGTTGCAAGGCATCTTTCATATAAAATAGATACATGTTCTCATCTAAAGAAAAATAGGAAAGTTTTCAACGGTTTCAAACGGCGCTTTTGACAGACACTCAAAGGCGAATGGACAAAGATTCAAAACTTACTTTAAAAGCGATGAAAACTCTCTGTTCTTTAAGTTATGTAATAATTGGAAAGATTATTCAGATTCTCCTTAATACGGATTATCTTATTATCTTGGCTTAAATTTGCCAAAAACAGCAAAAGGTCCTTTGAACTTCTGAGAGAGCGAATCCATCCAGATGCGACAAAAACGGTTTTCTTCAAGCTGCTTATCGATTTTCTTGTATTCTGTTTTAATAGCTTCCAACTACTTGACCTACCTATGCCTCAAAAGGCGAAGCACCTCGTAGATAAAATACAATATAATTCCTTACCTCCACACCTGAGGAAAACGATTCCATTTAAAACCTATAATGACTTCTATTAAGGGAGTAATGCACTTGAATGTATCGGTTACAGTCCTTCTTTGTGGATAGGACGTTAGCAGACGTTAGAAAAACCATTTCGCCAGAGCTCCTAATGGAGCCAAATAAAAATCCGGTTCTTTTAGATGCTAACTAATTCTCTGCAGCAAGATGTGCAAAGTGTAGATAAAGTTCTCGAAGGTATAACAATGGTTTGCTGTTCTGTATAGGTCAACTGTTTTACACCTTATACCTTACACGTCCCTTTCTAGTCGTTTTACAGTGAGGCATTCGCTGTTTCAGATGAGCTTTGGTAATTCGATCTCTAGAGTAGAGCATATAAAGGTCTTCCTTTGGATAGGCACTAATAATTTCATTATTTTCCGCATTCACGGATGGTTTCGGATCTCCTTAAAATATTTTCCCATCTGTTCAAAGGCTGGTCCCAAAAAAAAAAAAAAAAAAATTGTAAAAGCTTTTTTGTGAATCTAAACAAGACAGCCTTTATTTGGACGTCCTCGTCCAAAACCGGACAAAGCAGCTTGATTTCTACGCTCCTTCCAAGTATTAAAATTGTATTGCACATACACACTTGCTACTTTTCGCTAGGCTTAAGCAATTTTCTATTAAGAAAACCTGTTTTAAATAAAGAAAGCAATTTCTTTCGAAGTCGCTCCCGTTTTCGAGGTAATTTGTATCTGGCATTTACTTTACGAACGTTTACCAGTTTGATTTGGTTCCTTTTCAGAAGATAATAGCAAGTAATTTGCCACTGAGTTTTTTGCTCTTTGCTTTTAAATGGTTTGTAATACATTTAGGATTTTTAAGCTTCTGTGTTACTGCAATGTCTGTGCACTCACAAGATTAGCTGCCCTAGATGTATGAGTGTGTTTCCTCTTTGCTCACATTACTGAAACGTCTGACTAGGCGCAAGCGAGTAAACGCTTAAATTTTAATCAAATCATTATTCAGAATGTTACGGAGAAAATAACAAACTAAACGTATCCTCCTGCAATAAATTCAAGAAAAGATTGTAGTAAAGAAAAATATGAAATAAAATAAAGGAAAAGAAGAAAATGGCGTATGCATTTCCGCTTGGTTGATTTATGCTTTCAATATTAAATGCGAAAAAATTTCAAGTTTCGGGTTTATATTCTGCTTCATACAAAACCTTCAGTCGTCATATGCAAGATGAAAACGCTTATGGAGTTTATGCATTTGTATGCACATATTATACTTAAATATTCCTCAGCGTCTCATATGATGCCTCTCACAATATAATGATACACACGTATGTGCTCTTACATCAGTTGGTTTTTTTTCTATCGGTATGGTTTGAGTTTTATTTATTAAATTTCGAGGAAATGATATGAAATTTATTTTTATATAAAAGTTGCTAAGCGCAACCAACGGTCACCAAACCAAGCGAATATGGAATACTCGCAATTCTCAAAATGTGAATTTTCATAGCCAGAGAATATTTGAAATTCTTAACAATCGAGGTAGCAGTTAGTTATAATCAAAAAAAACTTCTGTAAAACAAAACTGGAATTAAAACTATTCCCTTTGGGAGTCACTTTATCAGTTTTTCCTTTAATAAGATATAATAACAGAAACTATCAAAGCATGAAATATTGCGGCTTTCGGAAGTTTCTTTTTCGGTTTTAAAAAGAAATTTATCCCTTTACAAAGGATCTTAGACAAATTAAATTTATTTAAAAGGATCTCTTTACTACATTTTCTCAAGAAAGTAAGAGGAAAAGATTAGTTACCCATACCGCCTTGTCCGAAGGGTGATCGATTTTCGAGTTAGCAAAATTATAAGATGCCGTAGCAAAATCTTTGTTTTTCGTTTTAATTGCGATGGAGTTTGTTCTTCGACTTAACGAATTCACTGAATATGGTGAAGATTTATGGCGATGATTTTCTTACAGCTGAACCAAGGGTTTCAAAGAGAGCTCGATTAGAGGGCAATTAGAGAAACTTTGTTTAAAAAATGCCTTAAACGGATAATCTTACTTAAAACTGTCATGTAAAAATCCCTAACTAACTTGACTAAAATGGTTTTTCGGGCTATGTGTTTGCCGAAAGGAGCAAGATCCGAAACTAGGCCGTAATAATTAAGTGATCACTTCTTTAGTATTCCGCAACAACCAGGAGTAAAGAATGAACGAACTTGAGCGCAAAAAATTCGAGCTGTACTGAAACTGGCAGTGAAAGGGTAGCTACGGCAACCCGTATAAGTTAAGTGGTTAATGACAGATTCGACTTTTGTGTTATCAGTTAATTAGCAATAAGAGATTCTACTGTCTTCTTAATCACAAAGGTGATTTTCAGACGTAACTGTCCCATTAGTGCCAAGAATATAACGGTTTTTTGTATAAACTTACATAACCAATCCCTTATGTCAACAAAATCTAAACGCTGTCTCTGAATGTGAGCTATTTCCAACGAAGACGGCGGCATTGTGCACAGCACAGGAGTATTACAATATTCCTGTCCTTTATAGAGAGAACTAATTGTTACGCTTCTCTATGATTTTGATTTTGCATACTCCCTCTGCTAGAATATCTAAGTAAAGGCTTACTTTATATTTATGAGAAACTAAGTTCCTCTTCAGGGCTAATGTCCTGTTTTAACAAAGCAGCTCAACTGCACAATAATTTTTATAACACTGTAAGGATTCAATTGCATTGAGATAAAATGTCTTAGTAAACTCATCAATTCCGTCCCTCTCATCTGTATTAATGACACCAACAATGGTCTCCTAAGAGTAACTAATAAGACAATAAGTCATTTGCTCCTTTTCAGTTTTCTGAAAAGTTCAAAAATTAACACTTTCCTGGATGTATTGATTTTGAATTTACCAGCACTCAGCTGTGTTCGTACAGCATACAAAGGTTCAGAAAAGATGTAAAGGTTTTTTCCTTTTACATAAATAACGATCTACACAGAAACATTACAAACTAAAATAAAATAGTTTATCTTTAATTAAAAATAAAATAATCAAACTTTATTTTAGAAGTCAACTGTAGCGTGTGCTTTTCTGCGTGCAAAATTCTATAATTATAAACTTATTCTCAACAAATAAACACGTACACACACACACAACCGTCGTTTGGTTTTATTTTTGTTTTCAACAGAATAACTAAAGTTTATAACGAGTAGTTTTTGTTTTTAATTTTACTTTTTTTCTTTTTTTTTTTTTTCTTTTTTTTCTTTTTGTGCTAAGTGTGAGAAAAAGTTTTCTATTGCATGTGTGGACGTTTATTTGACATTTGAATTTGCTTTTATGCACACATGATTATTATTATTATTATTATTATTATTGTGGCTGTTGCCAAATGTTTTTCGTATATGTGGATAAAGCATCTTAGGAACATATGTGAAAAACATATAAAAACAAAGTCTTAAAGCGAATCTTGAATACCTGTCAGCTGTGTCCAGGAAAATTTTGATTGCTCTGTGTAAATGGCATATGACATTGGAATGCAGTAACAATACATAACTAAAAAATTTTACTTGCCGTGCCTGAGAAGAGAGAATGCTAATGTCGTCATTATATCTGTAACATGAGAAAAAATACGTTAAGAACTCTATAGAATAAATATTGCAGGTCCGAACATATTTTCGCTTGCTTGTCGTCTTTTTCTCCTCTTGCTGGGTGTTCTTTCCATTTGCACTTCGTGTCGTTCGTCTTTCAATCCGTCAATATATATACATCAATTTCTTTGCTGTCACGTAATTTTAGTGTCCGTCTGTCCATGCGGTCGCTCGTTCACTCGCAGTGGTGCTTGTACTTTCCTCATCTACCCAGCGACCTGTTCTCTCCACACGAACCAATTTACGCCACTTTTTGTCTGGTAGTCGTCCGTTCTTATTACTGCGTGTGCGAACTTTCGTACGTTCGCGCGTGTGTCCATTATTCTAACTTTACACCCATCACTTCTTCTGGACGCTAAATATCCGCCAATCTTCAGTCGTTCTGTTCGTCATTGCATTGCATCTCTCGACGCTCATCCACCTTCTGTTCATCCTAAGTTGCAGCAACACGTCCGAATATCGCGACGTGGACTTTTCTACCTGTTTTTACATTCATTCGTTTTTCCATCTACTTTCTGGAATACACTAACGTGCAAGCTTTGAATTGGAAGGAATTGCCACATGTGGCTCAAAAGTCTACATACACTTGAGCCATATCCCGTTATTGCAAGTTTAAACGTGCGTTTACGACACAATATTCTAGTGCGAGCTTGCAGCTGTGCACCGATATTTAAACATCTATTGGACATTTACTGAAATGCCAACTATCGCCAAGTTTACTTGCAACTGTGGAGCTTTTAAAATAAATTGCACGAAACCACAAACTGTCGAAAACGCTAAGAAGCCCGATTTATTCGAAAAAAGCCGAAAATATATGATTCGTCAATCTGGTGATAGATTAAAGATATGCATAGCTTTGCCTAGATTGCAGTTAAAAAATGATTATCCTTCCAAACTTTTAACTCTCTATGTAAGAAGTTAACTTTGGTCCGTTAATCGTAAAATAAGACAAATAATTACATAAATAAATAATTATAGACGGGCGGGGCGATTGGAAATTGGATTGGAATTGGATTGGAAAATTGGGCAGATCTTATAAACTAAATCTAATTTTATTTGCTTCTCCTCAAAAGCGTCTTTTCCCTTGAATTGTCCATACAAAATAATAAATTCAGTATATCACTGCATTTAAAGATGACAAACAAAACAAAAAACTTCTAATAGGGAACAAAAGTTCAAATAACTGGTTTATATTTTTACTATCTATGTTATATATTTTATTTTTATACGATATGTATGTTTGTTATACTCTTCAAGACCGATTGTGGAGCTTATATTTCGCACATACGCATAAATAACGACGGCAAAGTGTGATAGAACAAAGTGTCAAGTATTGTAAAAAATGTGCAACAACCCAAAGTTTTTTAATCACATTTAACTTTTATTTAATAATCACAATCTATGTTTGCTTCTTCCTCAGTCTCGCTTCTCTTCCCTCGATCCCTTCAACCACGTTTAAGGATTATAAATAAATTACAATAAATCTGTAGGGAAGTCTAGGCGTATGAGTAATGTGTTTGTTTTTTACAGAAAGTTTGTTAATGCAATTACATGTACTTATGCAAGCATGTACGTAATTTAATGATAATTTGATTTTACATTTGTATTCAACCTCTCCGTCTCTCACTAACGACAAGGAAAAAAAGCTCAAATTGTTAATAAAAGTATTTTGTGAAAATCCTTTGTCTCTGTTTTCTTTCTTAAATAACTTTAAAGACTTTGCGTTGACATTTATTTTCTGATAAAACTTTTTTGCATAAAAGCCGTAAAGTATGTAAAATACTGTAAACTCTGTGTGCAAACATCTATATGCACCTAAAAAGGACACTTTTTCAAAATTTATTGTTAAAAAAAGTTTTTTACAATAAACTTACTTTTAATTTTATTTTGTTCTCCTTACTTCGGCGTGAGTTATTATTTTTTATTGATCCGGAATATTCCTCATGCTCATATATTTATGTCATTTTGTTTTCATTTGCAAGGCATCAAATTTTGTCAAAAATTGGTGCAGAAAATATATTCGAAGAAATGTAGTATACTTGGAGGGCTCTTCCTAAACTATGGCTAGCTCGCCGAAATTTGGGGGATCCTACACAAAAATCTTACCCTAGAGAATTTTTATAATTGATCAGTAGTGAAGTGTAAATGTGTACTTCGCCAGCCAATACGTTTGACAAAAGTTGACGGCAAAACATATAATATTATCGACGATTCCTGTGTTCCAGGTAGCCGGATGATTGATTTTCGAAACCACGAAGGCAGTAACGCCCGCTGGTAAGGCGCTTCGATTACGCAATAACGCGGCTGGGTTTAAGGACAAATGCAACTTTGCCGCTACATAAGCGTAATCGTTATTAACAATTTCATACCCTGGCGGTGAACGGCCATAAGAACGTTGTATTATATTTCCGGAGAGTGAGACTAACTGGATCACTTTCAGTCCACGTATACTGCATGGATCCACTTCATTTAATCCACTTAAATTTAATATTAGATGATTAACATTATCTAACGTCTTCAGACCAATAAGCATGGGCACACCCTCATCCTCATCCGTATTGAAATCTGTTCTTCGTCTACCACCACATCAAAAATAAATAGACCCTTTCATTTAGCCATATCATTAAGTAAAATAAGTAGGTATGCTCACGAACGACACTTTCTAATGCGGACTTGATACGTTTTACAAGTAACGTGCTTCTCATATCACCGCCATCACTGCGCTTCATAATGTGTATTAAGGCTTTGTATGGAATATTTACCAATTAAACAGGAAACTTAAACTCGTTGAAATCAAAATCTCTTAAAACTTCTTGCTCGTGTGGACCATATACATCCGGCGGCGACACAAGTTGATAATTATCTTTTTGTGAGGCAGAACATAATAGAAGACCTCTTTTCATAATCTCTTCAAAAATCGTGGAATTAAGTACCGTCTCAGGATATATATGGAAGGCGCCAAACGCTACAAGACAGGTGGCATAGCGGAGCTGCGCAATATCAAATCCTCTACCATCCGTTCTCAAAAGAAAGTCAGCCGTAATCATACCGACAGCACCGCCAAGAGAATTGTGACTGCCATATTTTTGCCCCTTGGGTTTTACTATACAAGGCTTTTCATACGGATCCTCATCGTGTTTTCCAAATACGGCACAAAGTCTTGGACTACAAATTGATTCTTCTTTATTCAGCGGTTCTAGATTTCGCCATTCGCACACGTCGGGCTCGCGTTTTTCACATTGATAGCACCATTGTTGGTTGTAGCACGTTTTGCATTGTTCGCTTGTCGTCAGTAGCTCAGGACAAAAGTTACTTGATTCCATGTTACTTAAAGATTACAATACGAAATTTTAGTTTGTTTGTTGTTTTTTTTTTTTTTTAATTAAATTTTGCTAACTATTTGCAATTTTTTTGTTTTTCAAAATTACATTTTTGTTTTTGTTAATTATACAATAAATTTAAATTTTTTTTTGTCACTATTAGAAATTTTTCCTTCCCATTTTTACCAAGCTGACCGAAATCCAAAAATCGTCAAAACAAAAGAATACTTGATTAAAATTTTTTTTTTTTTTTTTAGAGTAAGTGAAGTGTTTTTTTTTTTTTTCTATCACAATCTCCGGCCGAATTCATTTTCTACAGAAACGTAAATTAAAATTAAAAAAAAAAGTAAAGACGATTAGTAAACATAAAAAAAATATTATTAAATTCGCGCGTCAGCATGTTTGGTCAGTCAAGTTTGGGAAGCACGAGCGCAAATCGAATGAATGACTTCGAAGTTGTGGCTCCGCCCGAAGACTCCGTGTCTGCTTTGGAGTTTAGTCCGGCTACGGTGCAGCAGAATTTTCTAATTGCCGGTAGCTGGGACAGTAGCGTACGTTGCTGGGAGGTAGAACAAACCGGAAAAACTGTGCCAAAATCTATGAAAACTATGAGTGGACCCGTTTTAGATGTGTGCTGGTCCGATGATGATACAAAAGTATTCATAGCCAGTGAAAAGCAAGTGAAAATTTGGGACTTAGCTTCAGACCAGCAAGTGCAAGTAGCCGCACATGAAGCACCCGTTAAAACGTGTCACTGGATCAAAAGTAATAACTACACATGCTTAATGACCGGTTCATGGGATAAGACTTTGAAATTTTGGGATGCTCGTTCGCCCAATCCAATGTTAGTTATTAATCTGCCTGAACGGTGTTATTGTGCGGATGTCGATTACCCGATGGCGGTAGTGGGCACAGCAGGCAGAGGTTTAATTATTTATTCTTTAGAGAATAGTCCAACAGAATTTAAGCGACAAGAAAGTCCCTTAAAATATCAACATCGCACCATTTCAATATTTAGGGACAAAAAGAAAGCTCCAACTGGATATGCCTTAGGCAGCATTAAAGGACGTGTGGGTATACAGTATGTGAATCCACTTAAGCCTAAAGATAACTTTACCTTCCAGTGCCATCGTTCATCGGGTTCTGCGGGATTTCAGGATATTTACGCAGTCAATGATATAGCTTTCCATCCGATTCACGGCACTTTGGTGACCGTAGGCTCAGATGGCACTTTCAGTTTTTGGGGCAAAGATGCTCGCACCAAACTCAAATCTTCGGAGACTATGGATCAATCAATCACAAAATGCAGTTTCAATACCAATGGTCAAATCTTTGCTTATGCTATGTAGGCTACGACTGTTCTAAAGGTCATGAATATTTCAATCCTACCAAGAAGCCACAAATCTTTCTCAGATCTTGTTACGAAGACTTAAAACCACGTACTACTTAAATATTTATGTTGTTTTTGAAACTCGATTTTCAAAAACCTAAATTTATTGCAGAGAAATTAAATAAATAAATGTCGGGTTGCGTTATTATGTCTTCCACGGAAGACACGTTGCACCACTTTAAATAAAGCCATTATATGACCACATTACATAAGATCTAAAAACTATGTGACGCTTTGGTTTTAACGAATCTCCACCGGCGTTTTTTGCTAAAGGTACTTTTGAAAGCCATACAAGTTTTCGATCGATTCTCAAATACGCTAGAAGCTGCTCGAAATGAAGAATATCGAATTTGTCTTGGACGTCGAAACCAATGTTTAGCTTTTTGCGGCTGATGGCAGAATATTCCGAAAATGAGTCTTTTGCTGCTATTAAAAGTATTTGAACACTAGTTTATACAAGCTTGTATAAAAATACGTCATTTCAATGGTTTTCGCAGCCAGGTCCTCATGACAGTTGGCTCCTGTTCCACATCTTTTATTAAATCTTACCTTTAACAGTAAGCACGAATATCCATAAACTTTTTTTCTGGAGAAGCTTGTATTATTTGCTTTTTGACTGGAAATCGCGACTCCCTTTACGAGAAGTTTTTCCATTCAGCTTTGCAGCATCATATTTGTTTAGATAGGCATTAAGATTACAGGGGTGAGTTTTTTGCGCTTAAAAATGTTTTATTGTTATATTTTAAATCACATTAAGTTTGCGAGAATGTATGCAACAAACGGAAAGTTTAAGATAGATTCGTATATTGATCCATTCAGAATTATTTTCTGATTCCACCTAAGCTTTTCGTGTGACCATCTGGTGTCTCTCTTTGTATATCTGTATCTGTATATTTATCTCTAAACAGCTTGAAATTTTTGAGACATTTTGATAAAATTTGACGTGTTTTATCCCAAGGATGCACCCTATTGGAAATGGATCGGATCGGACCACTTTCTCGACCACTGTCCATATCACGTCCTATGTTCAAAAGTCACTGTATAAATGCGGAATAAAATATTGCAGTTTTTGGTATTTTGCGAGAAAAGTCCTTGGGTAATGGAATTTCTGCGTTCTACATTGATATGGGATCTCCTGACAAAAGATCTAATTTTAAATATTTCATGGTTCATAATAATAATTCGGCACAAAAATAAACCTTACCTAAGTTGAATCACTTAGGTCTATTTCTTGGATCACACATTACATAAGGTTTGATAAGGATAAATAAGCCGTTGCCTGGCAAAAATGTCAAATACTTTATCTTCGATTAGTTATTTGATATAACACTGAACAAGGGTCGTCATGAAATTGACATAGCAGCTCACTTGGCAAAATCTGGGATTCTCATGAATAGTAATTCCTTTAGAAAAATGGTTAAACGGTTACAATTTAATGATGAAAATGGTTCCATTGTGGCAATGCTACGTTAAAAGTTAACCGTAATGGTTTATTTATTTTTTATGAACACCAAGGATAAAGTGTAATTCGTGGTTTTTGTTGACGAAAACAACAAAAATGAATAAACTATTTAGGAAGTAAATTAAATTTGTTGCGACCGTTGCGGTTTTGAACAGCCTTCAATATGGGGGCTTTCACAAAAAATACGCCTTTTTATTTTTATAATAATGTATACTTTTCGATATAATGTCGCGAAAATGCATAATAGACTGTATTAGGCGAAATAGTGTAAGGTATCTAACGATCGGCCTTTCCCGTCAATAATGCTCTTAATTGTTACAATTAATATGTGCTAGGCATTTGATTATTCCGACAAAGCGTGTCGAAATGAACCAAGACGAAATGTACAGGTTGCCCATATTCATATCTTTAGCGTACGATGTTAAGATTAAAATTGGAAAAAAGAGCGATATTATTAGACTGTGGAATTGAATTAATTTCCGTTTTTTATACCCACCGCGGAAGAATGATGGTATCATCAAAACGTTTGCAGTGTCCAGAAAGAAGCTGCGGAGAGCCTATAAATGAAATGTTGAATCGATTTAAACTTTTCCGTTTGCGAATTGTGGTGAGCATCCTCCTAATCTCAAAAGTGAAAATGTCGGATTCAAATTTAGCCTAAGTATTGAAAGTCCTTGTATGTTGAAAATTTGTGAAACCGTCCAAAGAAGACGCCCACAGTACAACGTAAAGTAAAAACATCTTGACTTTCAAAAGCAAGAAGAAGGAGCTGGATTGTGCGCGCCTCATGTAAAAACTGCAGCAAAAATTGTCTACGCTAACCGATTATAATGAAGTATCAAAGTTTCCATGTCATTTTTTTTTTTGGTCATAAGCATTCTAGCGATTTTTAAATTTAAAAGCGTACTGCTTACAGTTTAGCACGGAGGCGTTGAAATTATGATGCGAGAAATAAAACCAAATATAAGACGAAGGAAATTAATTCAAAAACGGAATTCTCTCATTATTAAGGGATGTTGTTTGTCAATCAAAAAGCGAGGGCCATACTTAAGAAAAATTAACTGCAATCGGTGTTAAATTTCTACTTTATTTCCCCAAAGAGTTCTTTAGCCTAACAAACATTCTTTTTCTTCCTTACTGCTTACGTATTATTGGCATTCGTTCCTGTTAGAAAAGGTTCATTTTGCATAAGGGTGCCGTCTCTCAAATATTGTTGGCTTTTTCTTACAATTTCATAAGCACTTGCTTCTACTTTTTTGTTTTTCTAAAAATTGTTCACCTTTTCATTAAAGAACGATACAAAATGTTAAATATCACTAGTCTACGGTAATGGTGAAAAAATCCTGTACCAACGGAGAGTGATTTATGAAGGTTTAACTTTAAAGTGGGGTGGCTTTTGTTGAGAGGCACGCAAAAGGTGTTAGAGAGCTGTTACAACCGCACGGCTATTTAATGCAGCAAAAGGCGGACAAAGACAAAGGTTTGCCTGTTTATTTTTCCCTTTTTGTCAGATTAAATTTTAATTAAAATACGATTTGATTTATTTCTTTCATAAACTGAGTTACGTTTGCTTATTTATTTGCTTGAAATCGTAAAAGCATTCACTAAACACAAATACTTTTTGGAATATAAAATCAAAAGAAAAAGTTATGCATCTAAGCAAAGTCATTGGATACTTAACACTTACACTGCTTTGGTTGTATTATAGTGAACACATTTCAAAAGAAAATTCGAATAAAACGGAATAGTACGGGAATACCATTAGCGTGATGTGATGAATAAGTAAAAGCAATACATAACTTGCTCGACTGCTAAAGAATCAAAGGTATGTCTATAACATTAGTAAATAATAATCAAAACAAGCGTAAGTATCCTAAAGCGTAACTTGTATAGTACCTTAAGACCAGCATCGAGTATAAGCACACAAGTATAAGTATAACGAGTGTATTCAATAGATCTGTTATCCACTTTATATACCTTCGATTGCCATATGGCTTGGCCAGAACGCCAATAAAGCATGCGCTTTTCCAAATCAAGCGTCTTTAAACGATTGGCTCCATTAGCAAATGATATGTTAACAAGGGCCTGATTACTTTAGAAAGAAATTTATTCAATTCCCAATATTTATATTAAAATCATTACTCTGGTAACCAGTATGTTCTCTTTCACGGCGTATATACGTAGGCAGAGTGGCATAAGATTTTTGAAAAATGCGCAGAAAAAAAAATCCAGCATGCGACTAAACGAGGGGAAAGTACAATGAAAGACACGCAGAAAATGGAAGTGAAATTCGTAAAAACTGCCTGCTAGAAAAAATTATTATGGTTCTCTTCTTGTACCAAAAATTGCTACTTACTATAGTTTCGTAAGACAAGTTTCTAGCATTCTGCTACTTTCGCTAACCATAAGGGTGTTTACGAAGTGACTAGAAAAATTTTTTAAATCGAACGAATGGACCAAATGACGAAAAAACTTTAATCAATTCTACTTTCCTTTTGTGATTTTAGTATAAACAGACTTGAGCAAACATAATTTCATTCCTCTCTGTGATAAAAGAAAACAATATACAAATTATTTAATCGTATCTTTGTAACCGGCAACCCTTATAATTGTTGATGAAGAAGATCGAAGGTTTCTGACGAAACTCTTAATTTCTGCTGTATATTACTTTTACTGTCTATATATAACTAGTGTGAAAGCATTTGGATCATTTTCTGAAATTTCGCGATCAACAAAAATTAGATTCAATCGGAAAAAGGCACCATTTAGTCGAATTAATCTCTGAGCAGTACATGTGGTAAAGTGAAAGCCTTATTAGAAATCTTTGATCGTTTTTCCTGATTACCATAATCGTCCTATAGGTAAGAGAACTTTTTGACAAAGCATTTCCTCACACCTATAAAAAGTAAGCAACTAATAAAACGCTTCTGCTTTCCTTTGTGACAAGTAATCCAAAGGCAAATTATAGCAACCGGCGAATGTTATTTCGCTTTTATAGATGATTCATACAGACACTATCAAGTCTGAAACGTGTAGGTTTGATTGTCGCAAGCGAAATACCACACTTAATAACAAGCGAACGTGAAATACGCACTCACTTGCTTAAGTAGACACGTGTCATAATATTTATTTGTATTGCTATAGCTGTAGCAATAACAAATCTAATTAATATCTTTGAAAAGAAAGACGGGCAGACATTTTCTTCCTTACCTTACGCCTAAATGAAAATGACATTTTATTAACTCACGTCAGCGCACGCAGGCCTTACCATTCACATTACATTCCATATCTCAAATAGATAAACAATTTTATTACGCAATTGGTTCACATGGCAATATTCTTAATTGAATTAAATTTTTTGTAGTATTTATGTTGCCATAGATCTCTCAGAGATGCTATTTCATTACAAATAGCAAATAATGTAAAATATTTTTCTTTTTCTTCTTCGGTTCATAGTTTTGCATATAGAAAAATATATATATATATATAAGGATTGATATTTTTTGATATATGATGCACGGCAATATAACAACAGTTCATCCCTCACTAGAATTTCCTTGTGGTAGAGCTTAGCACAAACGCGCTCAACCACACACCCATCATTCATTTATTCTTATTTCATCTTACATTCAATGAACGTTATTGAATACGAATGCGAAGTATTCATAAACATATGCATGCAGGATTAGTTGAGGTTGAATGCGTTTTTGGCATTGCATTATCAAGTGACGCATGTCATAAGTATACCTTTTAATATATTTTAAGTAATTCGAATAAGTAATATTCTTCTCTTCTCTTTATGGTGCATTCTTACTTTGAAAAAGTGTTTTGGCTTTTTTTTTTTAAACATATGCATTAAAAATATGCAAAAAAGGAGCAAAACATATTCTTGCGGCATATTTCGAAATTATTCTCAATAACTAAAAAAACTGAAATAAAATGAATAAAAATGTTTAGTTCCTTTCTATTTAAATAAAGGGGTAAAAGGATTGAAACTCTTATACAGTTGTACGTCCTTGTTCAGGCTGTGATTCGGAACCAGCTTAGTCTCGTTTTCTGGATCTTATTTCAAGCTTTCAAGATGTCAACAATGCGCACATCACCAACAATATACTAATTCTTCCCGTTTTACTAAATTATGGCCTCAAAAATGTAAAGCTGTTTTTTTTTTTATGTGACTAATCATTTAGAGGACGTTCACAACTTCGGCAACACGGCCTGTCAAAAAGAAATGTAGTTTGATGCACGATCGATACATTTAGTGAAGCAATCTTCGATCTATCTTATCGCACAAACGAAGTCATCGATATTAAAAGAGTCAGCTAAATTCAATGTGATTTCTTTCCCGTACTTTACTCCACTTTTGATATAAGGGTATACTAAGCTTGTGCGGATACGTGTAATCGCCACCAGGACTTACGATGGAGAAAACTTTTGTTACACCGTCCGTCTGTCCGTCTGACGACCGTCCATGTAATGCAGTGTTCAACTTAAAGATTGCAATTTTCAGATATTTTGATGAAGTTTGGTACTGACACTGATATGCTTGTGTTGAAAATGGATTGAACCGGACCAACTTTTCGACCAGAGCTCATATATCGCCTTATGTTGAAGAAAATCTATAATATCCAGAAAGACCTGAGACAGGACCATCTTTTATTCTATAAAGTGATTCAGAAAGTGATTCCAAGCTTTTATATTCGTCTGTACTTACAGGTTATTATACATTTTGACGAAATTTGGTGCACTGATATGTTTTGGACCAACGTTATTGAATATGGTTGGCAACGGACCACGTTTTCGAACACTTCCCATATGACGTCTTGTGTTGCGAAGTCGTAATAAAAATAACTGTAGGGCATAGCGGTTTTACTTGTTTTTGTTATATCTACGACTGAATGGGAGAAAGTAAAAAACTTGTTATGATTGATTCAGTTCTGAACTGAATAATAGATTTCTGTACACATGATTGAGGACAAGGGATTTACTTTGTCTTGTCTCTCTATCCACATATCCATCGACTCACCCGCTACTTTTAAAATTTGAATTGTTGTTAACACTGCGTTATACTATAAATATTATTTTTATTATTATTATTATTATTATAAATTTAGCCAGAGCCGGCTTTTATTTTTATTAATATTATTATTATTATTATTGTTATTGTTATTATTATTATTAAAAACTCTACCGCACTTGAGATTTGAACCCACGACCATTGAATTGCTAGTCGAGACTCTTGCCTACTCGGCCACTCAGGCGGATATATATATGTTCCAAACTTTTGAGTGTGAATGAAAATTAAAAGTAGATGTGATACGACCCAATCAAATGTGCCGGCGCGAAACAAAAAACGAGATGAAAACCAGTTCTCGTACGTCTGCATTTACTTGAGTATTAAGACACTGGTTCACCTCGTGAAGCCTGTTGCAATTATTAATTACATTTAGATATTAAAAAAAAACAGCCAAGTAAAAAATCGACGTAAAAACGTGTGTAAACAAGTGCACAACAAGATTAATAATATACCATATAAGTCAATCTATAGGACATATTGTGGTAAGTTGAATGAAATTGTATAAAACAAAAATTTGTGAGGACCAAAACGAGTCTTGCAACTTTGAACGCTTACACTGGGATGTACGTGTACCATAAGCTTTTAGTAGTTTAAGCTATTTTTATGTGTCGTTAGCTTTTTCCATATATATAATATTACTAGTTGAGTGTAGTTCAAGGTTTTGATGCTTTGTTAACTTTTCTTATATATATTATTAGCTACGTTCGGCAGACATAGGGATGCTGCACGTTATAAATCAGGACCGAAACGAAATATGGGAGCGTTTTCACATTCGAAAAAAAATTTAAACTGATTTACTTCGAATATAATCAACTAATCGATTGGCAACATCAATCTGATTTCGAGCAGAGGCATAGAGGAGAAGAAGACTTCATGTCCTCTTCCTTCTGGATCGAAACGTCGTCTGAATAACATCACCGAAATATAAGAATAATCCGTAAGTGAACTGCGCGTAGGAAAGCATAGTTGCATTAGTTGACCATGCGAATAAAGTGACGGCAATAGGCGATAGGCCAATTTATAATGTTTAGTTTTAATTCCAATTTTTTAAAAAACCGTCTGCCAATTGAATGATTGCTTAGTTACGATTAGTAGAAAATATAAGAGAAAAACATTAATTAAAATATGAGCAGGATATCGAAATAAAAGTTTAGATTTTAACGTCTTAATAAAGACAATAACGATATTTTACTCCTTTCTTGTTGGTCGTGGAACTCAAGCATCTACCACTGAAAGTAAAGTTGAGCAGATTAACTAACACGACGTAAGAATGCCTAGAAGAGCTACTGGGCATACCTTGGCAGCAGAAATAAATGATTTTTCCAAATAGGAAAAATAATAATCTTTACAAACTGAATAGATTTCTTTTATACCGAATCGAATATTGTGGAAAACATTTCCTTATGAAAACGCAATCAGTTGCAGTTTTCTTTAAATTCAGTTAAGCTTATGTTTCCTTTTGCGCTACTTATCAAATGTTTTGGAAGATTTTTTATTAAATTTAATTAGCGATTATACCAAGAAATGTATATCATATATCCGAGTCTTATAAGAAAATTTAAATAAAAAGGAAAGCAATGCAAATGTTTTGAGAAAAGAAAACGTTTTAAGAGGAGCGCCGACATTTTATAATACAATATAAACATGACAAATAGACTTAAAAAAAAAAAAAAAAAACAATAATAATCAACTTAAAGAAATATAATATAAAATGGAGAACAATCCTTCGCACACTTCTACTCTCCTATGCTTAGTAACGTTATTTATCAACTCGCCCGTTGGGTATGAGTGACAATATTGTGAAAAAATATTAAAAACTTAGCAGGATATCAAACATGAATTCTTAACACAACTCCTTGACTACAACTATGTTCTGAAAATGTTCTGCAGCACTAACACTACTGCAGGTTAACAAAAATTTCATCATTTGTATTATTATTATTATTATTATTATGATCGTTATGATTGTTGTTGTTTATATTTCTTTTATTTTTCTACTTTTTTCATAAGTTGATTATGCTGCGTATTGTTTTGTCTAGCGTCTGTCTCGTTTGTTTTGTTTATTATATGTTATTATGACTGAAGTAATTGAGATTATGATTAAATAATTCATACACACACACATATTTTGTACATACACACGTATCATATACAAAGAGAATGCAAGAGAGAAAGAAAAACCAATGAAGTATTCCTTTGAACAGTGGGTCAAATGTAAAAAAAAACGGTCCCCAAACGATAATAGTTTCTTCGGTAATGCCTGTGGTGGAAGAGACTTTAGTAGCATTACTCTTAAAACTTCATCGAGTATTTGGACTTTCTACTACATATATTATTAAAGAGACTAAGACTAAACATTTTTTCCCAGTCCTAGTCCGTACTTACTTTTCGTGGGCGCAAGTTTCGCGAAAATTTGTTTCTATCAAAAATTGAACAGATATTTATCGACTAATAAGGTTTCATACTAACGTAACGTAACGTAAAGCTTTACACATTACTTAATTTCTGCACAGTCCAATACTTTTTTACATACATTTTTGAACAATTTATCTGCTTAAAGGAACCGCGTAATTGTTATTAGTTCGATAGTTTTAGGCTCAATGCATGTATTGAACAATACTTTTTAAATATTTAAGCAATGCCGGGTGCATGGCTTTTCCAACTCAAATTCATGAAATACAAAAATAAATGCGTAGCTTACGCAACTTTAGTAAATTTTCATGTAGTTTTTCAAAAGAAAGATCACTGTGTTTTGTCACCATCTCTCTCTCTCTCTCTCACACACACAAGTTACTTTGAAATATCTCTTTTACTTTTGCATATATTTATTTTCACTTTTTTACTTTTATTGCTGCAGACTTTTTTCAGCATTATTTCACTATACGATGGTGGCATGTTAAGCAACTCAGTGCACTTAATACGTTCGCGGACGCGAATGCTATAGCATTCATTTTCATAGTGATGCAAAGTGACGTGAATACTACAGCATTCAAATTTTGTATTCTAAATTTTTCATTTAATTTCATGTAACCTTAAGTTTTTGTAATTAATATACATTTCAAAGTAATGACCAATTGATTCATTAAGTACTTTCTTATTTTTTTTATTTTTCTCCGCTCTGACTACTCTTATAATATATGTATAATCAGATTTCAGATATTACAACTAGTCTATTTTTGCAGCTCCCTGAAATTTTTAGTGTCCGCGAACGTGTTAAGAGAAAAACAGGGAGACAATTATATGTGTTTGGTAGTAACTTTCAGCACTTATCATGTGAAAGTAACAAAAGATAACCACAAAATATTTTGTTAACTGGCCAGAATATTCGATGACCTATCAGGACTATTTGTTTCGGCAACATTCATCAACCTTGAAACTTCAATTAAGATCTGTTGTCGTACTTTGACAATTACAACCTTTTCAGATATTGAGTGTGTGTTTCTGTTTCACTTTTAGACTAGGCTTTTAAACGGTTACGATAAATTTGGTTAATAATGAACGCGATTAATAATTCTTGCAACTACAAGATTGCAGCAAAAAATGGGTAGATTAATAAATAAGAATAAATAGATCCCCAAACCCAATGTTAGTTGGGTGTTCGATGCTTGTAACGGAATAAAGGAAAAATAGTGAATACAAATGGAAATCCGCAAACAAGCTAAAATGTTACAGTTTATAAGGAAGTGCTTCTTCTAGTGTCAGCGGCTAGATAACTCCGCGAAATCAAAGGAAAACTGCGAAACCCTGTATGTCATCAAAGCCATTTATGGAAAAGAATTTTCCCAAACTATACCTAAGGCACACAACACATCTTAATGTACCCAAGCAGCTCGTGCATTCTCCCCCAACTAGCGAAATCTTCTTCTTAAAGTAATTTTGATTCTTATATTGCGTTCTTCTAGAAAAGCCTTAGCACACTAGAAAATTGTTTTGCATTATCACCACTTAAATAACTTTTTCTTTGAGGAATTTTTCGAATATGTTCGTCTCCTTGTATATCTCTGAGTTTACTGTTTTTGCAAAAATATCGCTGAAGCAAAATGTCCTTTGGCAGGCCACACAGTACAGCACGTTTTAAAGATGGGTGATAAAGCTTCGGTTCATGCTTACTGACTGTACTTTTAAGTTAAATATCTTGCATTTCCTTGTATCGTTTTGCCTTCACATCTCGCTTGAAAAACCTTATGGTACTACAATAGCTGTTTTTATTATTGTTGTTGTTATATTTTTTGCCAAAATTAAATTCAAATTATGTTGTTGTAATTGTTGTTGTTTTGTGTGTTTTGCTGGTATTTCTGTGCGCACAAAGTACTTATGTCTACGTATTGTATTATGTACCACGATCTATAGCATGGTCGGGCGAAAAATCTTTTTTACGTTAAGAATATATTTGATAGAAGAAAAAACAACACAACAAACAAACAACAACAACACTGGCAACAATGAAGATATAGCATAATTTACAACAACGAAAGTGTAAACTTTTATTTTCATAACGAAACCGAAATAAATTTGTGAACCCCTACACAACCAACAACGGTTGGGATTTTTATGCATAAATTGGACTGCAGATAATGTCTGACTGAATAACTATTCAAAAAAAAGCAAAATGGAAAAGAAATTCAAAATAAATATATAAATTACTCTTGCACTGAGAAAGAGAGAAATACACATAGACCACATAAAACGATTTTCTTAAACTATGTAAAATAAGTTTGAAAAAATAAGGAAAAGAAATCAAGTGCAACTCCATATGGTCCCGTAATATGTAAATTTGTTTAAATTAAAAGATTCGTCGTCTGGTGGTACGGCGTAAACTTTGTCTGTCTGCTATAGGTCTGCTTGGTTGTCATTGCAAATTACTATAGGTTTGTATTGCTCTCGGTAGCTGCACAAAGGCACTTGTTAGAGCTCAACAAGAGCACTTGACGTGCTTACGAGGCACTCATACGTTCGCCTTATTCCGTAATGTAATATAGCCAAAATGTGATTTGCATAATTATGAATGACGTGCATTTACGAAATTTGTGAAGCGACATATTTTCCCTAAAAAAAAACAAAAAAAAAAAAAATTGTGTAAAAACAAAAACACAAATGATGGCAAATGAAGGAGTGTGTCTACCTACACCAACGAACGAAATATATAAAAATTTTTAAAGCGCTTTTGTAATTTAACACTCTCTTCTATGCTGTTGCCTCCTTTACCCTATCACGACGCCAGTGTGTTAATGAAAACACAAAAGTACTTTTATGCTTACACGCATCGAAAGCATCAAAGTGATGCACTTGTTTTTCTTGCAGACTCGCGCGTATACATATACACGTATAAATATACATTTAACCAAGATTGAGTGTTTGAAAGTTGATATCACACACACGTGTACGCGTTGTACGTTCCACTGACACTGCTTGCATAGTAATAATAATAATAAAAAAGGATAACAATATAATCAGCTTAATGAGTAGATTTTAAGTCAGCTTTACACATTTACCGCACATAACTCACATAGTGCTTAATAATATCAAGTCGAGAAAATTCTCTGTTGAATACTTTCGCTCACTCTCTCTCACTCTCTCTCTTCGCTCACATTAACCAACTGATTGTATCTGCATGTGCTGGCGCTTGCTTCTTTTCTTTTCTTTTCTTTTCTTTTTTTTTTGTGTTAATTCTCCCCAAGCCATGATTTACCAAATTAAGTACTTTAAGGGCTTATATAACATATGAAAACAATAGCAATAAGAACATCAACGTTAGCAACAATATTGGTAACCAGCGTTTAAGATTGCACGTGATTGCACGTCGAGTTGTTGTGTGCTCCCTTTTTTATTGTTTCGTGAAATTGTCATGCAGACATTAAAATGAAATGTCACAACCACCGTCAATAATATTATTCTAGAGCCAACGCACATCATCCCTTTTCCCCACTAATGTATTCGTCTAAGCAAATGGTAACATCTGCTTTTTATGGTCATCCATCCCGTTGTGGGTTGCATTCAAAAGCCAACAAGGTTTAATTTATGTGCTTCAGTTTTAATGGCATAAAAAATATTTTATTTTATTACGAAAAAGTTTCCAAAACTTTTGTTTTGAAAAAAATTAGTCTATGCAAAAAAAACAAAACAATCTATGACACGTGTGAAATATGAATTCAATCAGAACTGAGCTGAATTGTGACCAGCGAAACATTTAGCCTAATTGCTAATCTTGCGGGGATGTGCTCTTCTAATAGGTGAAGTTAGTAGAAATGAAACAATGAGTGAAGAATCGATGAATATTATTGTGGTCCCTAAAACCCAATACCTGAGTTTTATTTAAATTATCCTAGTTAAGCAAACCACGGTTGCTTTTCATCATGGCCCTTACATATATTAGCGTTCAAAGAACAAACCTAAGTGATCCAAATTCCCTTCTCTCAATTATTTTGCTAAATTGCTATTATGGACGAGTTTTCATCACAAAATATTAAAAATTAAATCCTTTTCTATTCATGAGAAATCTTTTATGGGAAGGGGGGTCCAAGAAATGGACCCATGCGGTACAAATTTGATCCACTCAATTCTCATCTGAATTTAGTATCATTAACCAATTCCCATAATAAAATATTGAAAATTCGACCTTTCGTATCGTATAAAGATTAAATTTTCGTAAGAACGGTTATATGAGGAGGGGATCAAACGACTGCCCCTACCGAACCAAATTATCCATGCCAATTTACTATATCGAAATGCTATTGCTCAGTGACTTTTGTCGATAAATTTTAAAAATTGCAATTTTTTTCTATTAAACGATTTTATAAGGTGAGTGGCCGGGAAAGCGGACTGATCCAAACCATTTTCGATAGGGTCATGCCAGTGTACCAAATTTCATCAAATGTCTGTCAAAATTTCGACCGAATACAAATTAACATGGACAGACGTCAGACGGGCAGATGAACGTGTGGACTGATAGGGTTAGATCGACTCGGAAAATGATTACGAATCGACCGGTATAATATAAGGTCGGTCTATTTTAAGTCCTTTAAGCCGTAGGTACGTCCGCACAGACTTAAGATACCACTGCAGCCACATTACAACCACCATATGTGCCCTAATTTAAAGTAACTTGTTTTTCGATTTCTCTTTTTATGTACACATTACATAAGAAGTTATGGGACTTGGCCGCGGCTCTGAGATATTTCATTTAATAAAATAGGAATAAAAAAAAAAAAAGTAAGAAAGTTATATTCGACAAAGGCCGAATCTCCCCACCGTACCCACCGCTAAGGTTTTCGCATTTTACTCTCGAAGTTTTTCATTTGACACCCATATCGCTAGTATTATTAAGAAAAAAGTATTCGCGTAATGTATTCATTTTAAAATTAACCCATTTTTAGGCAGATAATATATATTCGTTTGAGTTTTAAACATTCTGTTTTCTTTGCGTTAGGGTAAATCAGCATAAAATATCAAAAACTTGAAAAAAAGATAATTTAATCACATATAATATTAGTGTAGGCATGGACGATTTTTTTCATTTTTCTCGTAAAGAGTAAAGTGCTCCACAAAATAAATGTGGAAAAGTAATGAGCAAAAATCCACAAATTTTTATTAAGACAAACGGATTTGCGTTCAGTTTACGATCTGTTACGGGCTTCTGCTCTGACCAATTGGACGCATTTTCAATACCAATCTGGGTGCAAAAACTTCCAACCTTTATGCCAAATTTAAAGATGATGTCTTCGCTTTTGCGACCAGAAGAATGCCACACAGACGCACAGACGGACAGACGGACAGACATGGCGAAATTAACTCGGGATTTTACGCTGATCAAGAATATAACTGTTTTATAGGGTCTCCGAAGCTTCCTCTAGGGTGTTACATACAATATGACAAGAAAGAAAATGAGTATACCCCCAGCTTACAGTAGAGGGTATAAAAAAATGAAAATAATGGAAAAAGCACTCACTTATTCGTTTAATACATCGATATTCAAAATTTGATTAATCAATGCTTCTGTAAAAAGTTGACTGAGTTGACTGAGTTCGAGCGCGCATTAGAAAATATACAGGCAATGTTAGTGCTTGTTCTGCTCTTAAACATCATGAATCTCAGATCTTACAACGGGCAACATCCTTCTTCTTTTAATTGATGGCACTGCTTTATTTAAATAACTTAATTCAATATGTAACCGTTTAAGGATACACTCTTCCGCTCTTATATGCTATGTACGTTGCTAATTTTATTCGTCCATAAATTTTTGGTCAGATAATAATCATAGTGTGACTGGTAAAGCATACACCAAGCAACGCAGCTTATGGGTTACTCGAAGCAGCAAACCGGTGCAGAGAATGAAAATCGCTCTCAACAATTCGTTACGTATGCACAAGGAGGGATCATGCCTCTGCATACGTTCTTCGATTTCTGGGTATCACCTTTGAAAATTTTCCTCGGCAGAGAGTACCGATAATGCTGCATAAGATTGTTCACACTAGACAGCTTTAATACTTACATGAACAGCTAATGATATGCAGCTAGCAACAGAGACACGAAGATTATACCAATGAGGCACTGTACCCTTTTGTCTGAAAGACACTATCAATCTATGGAACGCTCTACCTTCGAATTTGCAAACGACTGCCAGTGCTGAAGGGTTTACATTGTTATTAAAAATATATTACAATGCAACTAACCGCTAAGTCAATTAGTATTCTATTCTTTTTCGTTCTTAGGCTTTAGTCAAAATTTTCTGTATCTCTGCAGTCCTGACCCTGTGTTTAGAATATAATAAGGATATTATGTGTGATCACTAATCTACATGATATTTGTTCACCTATACTTTAACTTAGAAGGATTGAGTCTTGTTGTATAGGTGTTACCTTTAACAAATAAAATAAAATGAACAATGATGAAAACAAGCAAGAAAATTAAGTTCGGTCGAATTTTTTATACCCATCACCGTTTACCACAAAAAAAGACGAAAGAAGTAAAAGAGCAAAATTCTTATGTTGTATAGTATGGAGTGGATGCAGTTGATTTCTTCTATTTTCAAAATAAAAGTTTTTTTCGTAGAGACATGGGAGAGTTTTAGTCGCGTCCTTTCAATTCAAAATTCTTTTGAAACTTTGTAGGCGATATATTCATTTTCGCTAACAGAAGAATGTTTACCACAAATGCTATAAACTTACGCAAACAGACAGACGGAGAGACGCACAGGCAGACATGTTTAGGTGCATTCAAGATTTGAAACTGGCGAAGAATTTCTACACTTTATGGCGTTTTTGAAGCTTGTTTCAATGCGTTCTTAAAGTCGGCCAAATCGGTCGAAGGACACGCCCACAGAATCACGTAAACATATCTGTTTTTCAGAAGGAATGAAAAATTAGTTTTTTGCTTATTACTTATATTACTTTTTAAGTTATTGAAAAAAAATTAAAGTCTGATATACTATAACGTTGGGTAGGCGTGGTAAATTTTTTTCGTTCAAATTTTTGTACATTTATTTGCTGTCGTTTATAAGTAATAAGCAAGAAACTAATTCTTCATTCCTTTTGAAAAACAGATATGCTCTCAGTTTACGTGATGATGTGGGCGTGTCCTTCGACCGATTTGGCCTATTTTAAACACCAAGCTGCGCGCGAGAATTTCCAATGTTCCTCCCGAATTTGAAGTCGATAGCTTCATTTTTGCGGCCAGGCAAATGTTCACAGCAGACATTACACGGATGGACAGATGGGCATCCTTATATCGGTTCAGAATTTGATTAAGTTTGACTACTGATCAAATCAAAAAGTACTGATCTGATCAACTTTTACTACTATATGTAGTAGTATACATGAACATATACTTTGTGGGGTCTCTGATGCTTCCCTCTGGGCGCTGCAAGCGTTTTAACAAAATTAACATACCCCTTATCCTTTGGTGATCGGTGTAAAAAAAATCAAATAAGGAAAATGCTTTTTCCCGCCCATTTTTTACTGCTTGAAGTTATCTTTTTCTGTTTCATTTAGTTTTTCTTTTTGCGAAAAGATCGCTATACGGTCGAAGAATATATTTCTTATCTAAAAATTGGAAAACTTTTGATTAGTACCAGACATTATGTTGATTGACATATACCACGTTTGGAACTGAACAATATTCCTTCAAGGAAGAAAGACATCGAATTAATTCAAAGTTTATAGCAACTAAGGCTCTACACACAATTTGAAGAATTTTAACACAATTCATAGTTTTCAGAATCGCATGAACTCTAAAAAAAAAAACATAACGAATTCCATCATTCATTTACGAGCATTAATCAAGAGAAAACGAAACCCCCAGTATTCATGCATTTGCCTGAGTGACTCAAGCCTTACGTTTAAAGTCTCGATTGTGTTCAAAGTGTAACTTAAGTGCATGTTAGCAGCTCACGATATTTCTTATTCCAATTTGCTTGCCATCAGCTTTCCTATTAGTTATACACAGACAGAAGCGCTGGCATACAAACGGATGTAGTCGTTGTCCTTTTTGCATGTTTTGTGTGTGTTTAACATATTTTATGCATGCCTGCAAATCAATTTAACTTGATATTCTTTTGTTTTCATGTTCATCGCCGGCACTCTTTAAGCACAGTATAGTTATTTGTCACATTCACTATATCCTACAGTGATATAAAATCAATGTTCTCAAGCACATAAGCAGCCATAACACAGTAACTATACAAGCAGTTACCATCGGTTGCCTGGACTTAAAAATAATTCTTTCATATATGCGCGCGTGTGTGAGTGTGTTTACATCCGTTCTAATAGTATTTTTTATGAGCAGCCGTTTTATGTTTATACACACAAGCAAGCACAAGCACAAGCGTATGCATTTATGCTATTGTAGCAGTTGACTGTCAGTGTGTAGTGCGGCTTGTTTAAACTTGCACATATCAAATATTCTTACTATATAAGCTTCAGTTGTCGTCTCTTTTTTTTTGTTTTGTTTTTTTTTGTCTTTCTTTTCCTTCTTGATGTATTGTAATCATGTCCTTGGCATCATTACACAAACGACTCAAGTCAACTTTAACTTTAGTCAATAGATTGAAAGTGTATTGCGAGGCCAAACCTAACAACAGAAAACATTAAACGGTACATGTACATGCACATGAACATGCGATCATAGTGAGTCTCGTGTGTAACAGTTATTTGTACTCATTACACAGACTTCGTCGGCTGGCTGACTGGCTGGTTGGTTGTTCGTTGGTTTCCGTACTTGGCATGTTGCTGACGTTGCCGTTGTTGTTATAGCTACAGCTGCAACAATAAAATGCACTTGAGATTGTTGCTGTATTGTTAAATTTGTCTAACTTGATTGATATTGAAGAAAACAAGTACACATATACATACACTCGACATACCCACCTGTTCTAGCAACGGAATTTCATTATTTCACAACGAGCTGTAAAATGAGACCAATGAGAGTCTATTTTCGTTAAACTCTTCTACTTTTCCCGTTGCTTCAAGTCAAGTTTATTGGATTACATTGCAAAGTAGAAGAAGAATAAGAAGAAGAAAGAATTTTATTAGGTTTTCTATATGCGTTGTAGCCTTTGTTGTACGTACATATCGGCAGACAGTTAAAGCCAGACATTATAATGTGATTAACGTTAAAAGACATCAACTCCAAGTCATGTCTTAGCTAAAAGTGCATTTTAAATAGCTACCTTAACCTTCGTAAGATGCACACATAATCACTGGGAAGTTTAATATAACATAGAGATGAGCTAAAATTTGGAAAAGTTAAATTTAATTTGATGTAAATTTTCTCAGCTTGAAAAGTCTAAAATTTGACAATTTTCGAGTTGATGGAAATGTGGGTTAAAAAAGGGGGGGGAGGCACTTACGGGGAAAGCGATCGATAGGAAAAAACACGAAGTTTACTAACTCTGTTAGTGGCAGTTGTAGACGAACAAAAAGAGCGGTCCCCTATCTCACTCGTCCTCCTTCTTCGTGAATTATTAACTATTACATCCCGTTTAAGGAACCATCATAATTGCCACATTACCCAGTCGATAGGGATTTGGGAACTAAATTTAGACATCATTTGTGTTCCTGCCAAAGACATTTTGGGTTGACATGGCCGATTATATATACTTGCACATTGCCAAGAACTTCGAAATACTCACTGTTTCTTAATTAAAGGACCTTCACCTGAAAAACCGCATAACCCCTCTATTGACTACGTTGGCCAGCACTTCTTTGCTAACCACGAAGCTTTGCGACACTGATGTTATGAATTACTTTGGGAAATATTTTTGAAGAGGACCAGGTGCGTAAACTAACTGAAAATCGCTCGCTAAAACAGTCAACTCATTTATCCGACGTTACCACTGTACGCTTTTGCTGCGAGGGAAGGTAGTCAAATAATTCATCGATGTCGACCATCTTTTGTTTTTTGAGCGATAAAGAAAACAAGACAATAAAGTACTAGAATTATCGTTATGGCCTTGCATTATGTAAGCGGCGATGAGTCTGATGTAAATTCTATTAAAGGCTCATTGCTTTGAAAAACCGTTGCTAACATCAAGGCCTTATAAGACTGACCTTGATATTGAGTTAACTGCCCTTAATGAACTGCCTACTTCTGTAACTGCTTAAAGAAATCAGTGTTTTAGTCAGTGTCATAGTCGATAATGAAAAATTATAAAAAAATTAACTGCGCCAGAGCCACGTCTACGTGTGTTTACGGCACCTTGGGTAACTGGTGAAAATTTGAATATAAAAACCAGAAGCACTTAGTCTGCATGTCTGCATCTAAAGAGAGGAGGAAATTTAAAAAATATTGTGGTTGATGAGTATTCGAGTACAGAAGTTCAGTTTCCGGAAAAAAGCAATATTTTATAAATAGATCGTATTTTAGCTCAGTTATCGAAAACTTCCAAGTATTTGCAACGGAGTAACGATATCTCGAGAGAAACCTGTTTGCGGTTTTAGAGCATGCTACAGACATACTCTTTTAATTATTCCTTTCGGTTAGTCGCAGTCTATCACCATGAAACTTCCCTCTTTCTTTGAAGATTTTTTGATTCTACATTCAAGCTCACAGTGAACTTCAAAAACTTCATGCAAAATACTTCATTTGTTAGGAGAAGCATCGAGAACATTCCGACAGCTGTCAGTCTCCTATCTATTCAACAAGTCATTCGGATGAGGCTGCGCTTTACGCTCGTTTAAATTGGAATGGATGCTTTTTAAGGACATCTATGAATGGATTGCAGGATTTCGAAAGAGGTAAGTCCTTAGGCTTTAACTTCCCGGCAGAGTCTCATTTCATCCAAGGAGTCTTTTCAGAACGCTTGGGAAAAAATCCGAAATTTCGAAGAAAAAATTTCTTTTAGGTAATGAATGTTTTATTTTACACAATCTGGAAGGCTTAAGTAATCTATTAAATCAATAAAAAAGAAATTTTCTAAAAAATATACTGCGACACTACCTCTTAAACTAATTTTTTAAATCGTCTGCAACTCATCCCGCATTTGTTTTGTATCGATATCAGAATTGCGTTACTCGTCGTTTCTTGCTTAATAGATAATGCGAGATATTAAAATCAATTGAAATACTTTTTATTCATATACCATTCATTATTCATTGGTTTCCTACATAATGACGAATAAGCCTAATCTACCAATTTATTGTTCAGCAATTATCTGATAACTTAAAACTGCCTGCTCTTAACCCTTTTCACTCCCAACACTTTATCATGTCAACGATTCATGATTTATCAAACCATTGATAACGAAAAACAAGTAAAAGTGTTAGAGAACTTTGGCTCATGCATTCGTTGCCCTATTTGTAAGTGCGAAACAACAGCGGAAAATGTTAATCAAATTAAATATTTTAAGTATCTTCATAATTACAATAAATGTAACTCAAAGAATTCAGGCGGCTAGATGGAGTTGTGCTCGTAATGCTCCCGATATACCTATGCAGCCATATTTAAATCAAGTGAATCAAATTTAACAATTTTTATACTATTTCAAACAAATGTACTGATTGATTTATCTTTAGACATCGGGAGTTTGGTACGAGCAAATACGTATACCTCCAGCAGAAGTTCCTGCCTGCGTTAAAGTTGTAGCACCTTCGAGCGTAGAAAACAACGAATATCTTCTAGAAGTAGATTACGTTAACAATGTCAATAAAAAATGGGAATTCATGCAGGAGAATTTGACCTTTCCATGGGCCGGCGAGGTTGAAAATGGGAAATTCGTATTAAGCTTTGATGATGCTGACGTTAACATTACATACAGATTACTGAATGTAGAGGACGAGAATTTGATTTTACTTTGCGGCTATGCGGAAGGACTTTCCGCTATACCGGTATTTAAGATTTTAAGTCGTGATATAGTACCCGATGAAGAGCAGTTAAAGATTTTGTTGAATTCATTGGAAAAATTAGGAATAAAGCCTAATCAAATTACTCGGGTATATCATGGCGAAAGGTGAGTGCAATGGCAACCGTAATAATAATTGAAAGAAATGTCTTGCTTTTATTTTAATTTTGCAGGTGTAACAGCGCAGGGCGTTTAACACCGGTAACTTTTGTTTTTGTACTTTTTACTGTTTTATTTCGCGTAGCATATCAAGTACTTTAAGTTAATAAAATATTAAAAAAGAAAAACAAGAAAGTATACTCCATAAGCTATTGGCATTAGAACGTTTTTCAAGGCGCAAGCGTCGTATAGTGAAAAGAAGTGAAGCATGTATGTATCGAGCTTCTGACTTCTTTATTAAAAAAAATGGACTAGAGATCTCTTTCGGGCTGGATTAGTTTCGTCGCCTAGCCATTCCAACCTGCGCTTAGGATTTCGACCTTCGCATTACAATTTCAATTAATTCCATTCACATGTCCAATAGATATCAGAACGCAGTAATTCCTAATTTGTTTTGTTAACTGCAATGTGCTATTATCTGCATTAAAATGCATTTCACAAAATATACGCCAATATAAAAGCACCTATTCCGTACCGCAAGTACGATATTCTTATGCTTTGTTTAATGAAAAAACTATACAGGTATTATGTGATAAAGCTGTTCTGATATTTCAGTGCAGCTAGACGCACTATGTTAGTTCTCGAAACAAAATTGTACCTGGCCATGCAAATATGGTTTGTACTAATCGAAGTGTGTTTAACTCTTGAACACATATTCCCCTGTGTAAGGGCTGTAGTGTAAGAACTTCGTCCGCTTGTAGCGCCCAATAAAAATGAAGAGATGCTATTATTTCTTTACTTCGCTTATACGCCTGTAATCTGGTAGGCATACAAATAAAGGTGAAAAATTTCAATCGGATGAGGTAATGTTTTTGGAATTTCCTCCCATATAAAAGTTCTTACAGCAAAAAGTCTTTTTATAAAAATAAGGTCGAGTTTTTTTCGATTTTATGGCGGAAGAGCGAGTGGCCAATTTAAAGGGATTGGGGTACATTAAAATAATCTTTCCAAAAGCAAAAAAGACTGTGGTGGGTCACGGTCCACCACTGAATATCTTACCATATCCTACAGTCATACAGTTCATATAAAAAGATTTCAAAGTAAGGCGCTGTATGTTAAGTTGTTGAAAAAGTGTTTTATGCTTGGATTACAACCTATCAGTTTACTAAATTTGATCGAAATATTCCAAAAATCGTTGTTCGTAGATTGAACACAAGGAAGCGGACAAACGGACATACAAGTTTGATAAAAGCTGGGTTTATCTCAAGTTCTTCTGGACGATGCACACATCAATACCGACTTAATACAATCTTACACCTTAGACCATATGTAGTGTAGGGTATAAAAATAACAGGTAAAATAGGTAACATATAATATTATATAGGTAACATGTCATATTATCTATTTTATACTTTTTTTTCTCTCTCTCTAATTTAGCCTAGGTTTAGCACGCATTTATGTAGGAAAATTTTTCAAATGTCTATTCACAGTTTCCCTAACAACATATCTTATTAATGCACTCTTATAAGAACCAAAAATGTGTACAAAGTTAAGCATGATTTGATACGTAAAAGTGCCCGGAATATTAATTGTGCACTTCCATACAGTTGCGAAATCAAGTAAAACCTTATAAAATAGCGTTGTGGCGTATTAAATTAATATGGAAAATTTAATTGGAATGCGCTCAGTTTCCTTACACTAATCAATGCAAAAGTTCTCACAAACAAGTGCCTTTTTACAAACAACTTTACTATTCCAAATTTGAACCATATTGGTCTTACTTTGTGATCCTCTGTCATAAAAGAACTTTAAAGGTAAGCTTCTATACGGCAACAAAATTTATTCAGTTGGCATTTTGTGACAAAAATAGGTGAAGAATAAGTAATTCTTTGATAGAAAAATTGTCTGCAGATGATTTTAGGCGACTTACATTCTTACTTAAAATCCGCTAAGTATACTAAGTAAGTAAGTTAATCTAATTTTCAACAAGAATTAATAACGAAAACGAAGAATGCGTCTTTGGCAAGAAAGAACGCTTCCTTACTTAAGGGTTGATTAGAAAGTTAGATATTTATATGACTAACTTCTATCAAATTTTTACTTTGGATTCGCGTAAAGTATTAAAAAAACATTTTACCATCTAAAGAAATCGGGTAAATTTTCTTACATTTTTTTAAGTTTCCTTCTTTGTTCTCTTCTTACTTCTTATACGCCTATAGTTTCATAAATACAACCAAATGAAACTCAATTGCAGAATGTAGAGTACCCCTTCAAACTACGTCCTAAGGGTAAATGACTACGAGGCCGCTTAAGGCGTGAATTCGTAAGTCGACTAAACGATCAGAAAGAAAAGCGCCATAAGAATGAAAATCTCTGGAACGAAATTCCGCACAGGAAGGAAAAAATGTAGCCACCAGTCTCAACGAATAGTTTCATAAATTCCAGCTTTCAATTCAGACGTTCTGTGCCTTTGTCAAATTTGCAAATAAAAAAAGCTGAATTACGCATACAAGCAATGTTTATAAAAGATATGAAATCAATAGATTTTATTACAATCAACATTTAGACGGCTTCAAGAATCACTAATAATTATTAGAGAATATTCTATTATCTATTGAAAATATTATTGCTATCTAAGCGCTATGATAAGATAAAAGTTAACATTCAACTGGATTCAAAGAAAAACGAGTAACAAGGTGTTCGTCGCTTTTTTTGTGAACTATGAGCACTCTTTACCGCTATCAAATATGTAAAGACTTCAAAATTAGTGCTGCTACACTAATTAATGGAAAATTAGTTTTGCCACAAGCGCCTGATTCAAATTTTAAATCAATGCGTGTATATGATAGAAACAACATAACTTTGATGTCCCTTATTTATAAGGTTTTTGTCAGTGTATCCTTTTGCAAGCATGAATATATAAAAAGAATTTCAAAGTTTTTTATTCGATTTCGGTCATAGAAACAGGAACTGGAAAACAGTGCGATAGTGTCAATGAAACTAGTATCTGGAGCAACACACGAAGAGACTAACTTCTAGAAACTACTACCAACGATTCAGAAAAATATCAGGAGAAACGGGTAAATGGTCGAATAAATAAAGAAGAACCAGCAGCAAAAGATACCTATTTGTGGAATAGTCATCAAGAATAAATTTCGATATTTTTTCTAAGGTTATGAGCAAGGTTCGCTGGTATCATGTTAGGCCTGTTTAGGTAAACTGTATTAAGTCTGCATTCTTTTCGTTTCACTTAATTCACCGGCGAAGTTATCCAAATAATTAATAACGTCTTGGTCATTGGGTCTATAAGTTCGATGTAGGTTTTCTCAATATTTTCTAAATTTGAATATTTGCGTTCTTATAGTTTGCTAAGTGGAAGCCAGGAAGAGCGAAAAACTTAATGCATTGTAATTATATGTAATTAGAACTAATTTTTATATTAAACTCTTATACATGCCGCTCGACCGCAAAATAATTGAAATTTTCGATTCTTTCCGACACTATTTTTCTACTCTTTATTGCGTATGACGTCTGCTCCAAAGTATGCATGCTTTGAAAACATACAGTTTTGGTAACAATTTTATTTTATATATATCGCATTGCCATAATCGATATTAGACTTCGTATCTTCCTTGGATTATTTTTAGCCTTACAGGAAGAATTTGTACGTCGACGCACACCTAACCTTGTGTTGTGATCAAATGCATTCATCAAAAATTGTTACTAAAATTTCCGAGCAATTATGTTCCTAAAAAAACATTGCAAAAATTCAATTGATATTTGATCCCATAAAAGTCTGCCAGCTCAGCTCATAAGAACGGGCCTCCTTTATTCAACTCCGAAATGTAAACTACGAACAGTTCCATGCAAACATTAACTTCTCGACATCAAATGAAACGGACATGATTCAAGAATGCTGATTGGACCACTCTTGCGACCACTTCGCACGAAATACCTTGTATTGAAAAGTCGTTATAAATAACCGTAGGGTGATATAGAGTATTTACCACCACAATAATGATATTCAATACTTCATTTTGGGAAAAGCAAGTTCATAATCATTTGTAGTTTTGAAGAAATCCGAAAAGTTGTCGTATCAATAATTTTCTCCTAATTTCCGCAAAAAAGAGAGAAATTAGGAATTATAATGTGATTGCTTATCTTAATGAAACTTCGAAGAGAGAGGTTGGCTGAGTTTTTAACTGATTAAGCCCTTAATAAGAACTTAGTGTGTCGTTTTCATCGTATCAAGTATTTTATAAAAATTTATTGACGCAAAGTCTTTGTTATTCATACCCTAAGCAAAACAAAGAGTATATTTATTAATATCTAGTAAATGGGGAAAGGTTTAATAAGAAATTATTTCCCTTATCGATTATCAGAACATAACATGAATCAATAAAATACTTGCTTCACTCGTGCAACTGAGCAAACCGAGAAAAATACTTTCATATACGCAGCACGTAATTAAAAAGTTAAAATAAAAAAAAAAAAAAAAGACACGCAGAATGAAAGAAGTGCTGAGCCGAACTGTTTCAACATTTTTACTATTGACAATTATTTGGAAAGAATTTAAATGCGCCGAAATCTGGACCTGTAAAATAGAGGATAGTCATCATTTTTCCGATTCTTTACCCGAAGACGTATGTAAGCCAAAGCTGAACGATTTAGTTACTATTGAAAAAAAAAATGCGTATAAAAGGTCTTTTATAGATTATTGGTACTTGGTATGAAATATCGCGTTATCCAAGTGAAGAAAAATCCAATCGTGTTGAGGTTATGGTAGCATCATTGCCAGAAGATGGCGATCAAGATGCTAATGTGCTTCTGCAAATCAAATATAAGAATAGTAGATGGAAACCTTTAAAACCCAATTTACGATTTCCTTGGGATGATTGGACGAAAGAGGGAGAATTCGTTTTTCACAAAACGCCTCCAACTTTAGATGCCAAAGCGATGTATAAATTAATTGGAATAAGTCACGATAAAGACTATATATCAGCTTGCATTTATACATCAAAAACTAATACTTCCGAACTGAAATTTCTGGGTAGAAAACCTAATCGCAACGAACCTATGGAGAAAGTACTTTTACACTCTTTAAGATTACCTTTTGACGTAGAGAATACCAGCGGTAATGCATGGATTTATGAGGGTGATAAGTAAATTATTTAAATTTCACTTAATTCATCAAATATTCGTTTAGCAATAATTTGCTTTCATTACAGGTGCAAAAGTTCGGCATCAGCACTGACGGGTATATTAACAGTGTATTTACTGAGTTTATCGGTAAATAAATTTGTATAAGTGCAACGTAAAACAGAGCACAAACAAAAAAACTTTTCTAACCTGCACAAACTCTAAATCTTTATTAGCAAAATGAAAATTGTGCACTTAATGACTGAACGAAGAATATCTCATCAAAGAACAAATGCGACGTCCGCTAAAAAGCCTTTTAAAACAAATGTCACAAATGTCACAAGTGTCGGCGCTTAACTAATAATTTTGTCTTCAACTGCAAGCGCTTATAGCGTTGAGAGTTAAACGATTGCAAAGAGAACTTTTATCTACAGAAATATTAAGAGATATTTGTACATCGAGAGGGTATTAAGCAAACTTGATATATAAAATGAATTTGTGGAAGCTGTAGGATGTTGCAAACAATGTGGAATCTAAAGAAATCGAAGTAAAAGAGCTAAACAAACAAAAAATGTTTAGATACATATATTTTAGATGATTTTATAAACTTTTATCTGTAAGATACAAATGTTGTTGCAATTAAACGCAGAAAAACGCTTTCGTTCTTTAATCAATCTCAAGGAAGTACAAAATAGAACAGAACACAACCAAAAACCAACTGTCATAAGGACAGTTCATACATACACAGTGATGTAACAGATTTACCCTTTCGAATAACTTGCTTAGTTGCATAATAAGGCGAAATATTGGTAAACGATATCGAATCGTACTTCTCTGTAATTTTTCTCCTTTTCGTATATATTTACAATAACTGAAGACTATGTCTACTTATACATAATTTTCTGACAACTTAACCAACCGAATGCTTAATTTTAGTGCTCCGCAGTCTTTTGACGTCGTAAACTACGAACAGAAGGAAATGATCGGCTTTTTGCAACTCGCAACCTCTGAAAAACTCGAATCATTCCCACTACCGATTGGCAAAAGGTGTATTCATGCCACACGTATATTCTATAACTGATCTTCCAGCACTTGCACAAAAATGGAAAAAATCGGCTACGCCATATAATACTATAGGTTATCAGAGTTTCATTCTTTCATCAAGGTGATTGTAACAACGTGAGAATAATTTCGAAAAACCTATAAAATATATACGTGGTAAATTTGAATCCATCAAGGCACGTTTGTCCGTCTGTCTTCCTGTTCATCTATTTATTGGCCACAAAAATGGTAACATTGCAACTTTTTGCCTTCAGGTTGGTATTGAAAAATTGGAAAATCTTGGGTGGTCGGTGTAGAACATTCAGGCACAGTCGAATACAATTATCCTACCTGTTTATAATTCCTTGTACTATCGTGCATTGTTGGCGCAAAAAATTGTAACTTATCGTACCTTTTACCGCAACCGTAACTTACATGAGGCGTATAAGAAGCAGTTATTGGGGGCCGTCGCTTATAAACTTTTGGTTAAAACGCCAAACTTTTTGGAGTAAACGTGGTTACATTATGGAATTTTTGCCACACTAAGTGAAACTATTTATGTTACGAGATCTTATCAAACGAGATTGAGAAAAGCAAAAAACACATAGAATAAGGATTATGGAAAACAAGAAGAATTTCTCGGGATGCGGCCCGATAGTTTGACAAATACTTCGTATATCTTCACAACGGCGATGACTCAATCAGAAAATGGAACAGACAAACCGGTCTTTTTCTTTTTCAGATGGTTGTCATTGCTAATAATTCTTTGAGTTTGGCTCTGTCGTTTCACATGATCATGTCGGACGTATATGTTCTTTTTCTTACATATCATCATAAGTTCCTATCACTTCTACCACGTTTACTATGCAATCCAAAAATTTCTCTATACGCCTTTTCTTAACATTCTACGTTAATTACAATGAAAAATAAATTAAGGCTACTTTATATTCTATCAAAGCAAACGTATAGCTTTTTAAGATGACTTTAAAGTTATGTAAAAGATTCTCAAGACCCTTTAGGGATACTCAAAGTCAACATTTGTATTTATCTCAGAACTTATCTGCAGCCTGAAAGCTCTTTAATAGTGTCATAAAACATTCAAGAATACGTTAAAGTTAGCAACCGCAACATCAACTCTCAGGCGCCCTAACAACAGCATTACGATGCTTGAAGGGAATTAATGTACCTTGATTTAAAAGTATGGTGACACCAATAGCTGTCCACTGCCATCTAGGGACAAGCAGCTGCATCTTTAAGACTCTTAATTACCCAAGCAAAGGTAACAATTCTTCATAGGATACCCTAAGAAAGCTCTTAAAGTCTATCTTAAAGTTAGGAAGCCCAATCTTACAGTTTATAATTTTTTAATATATAATTTATATTTGCGCAATAATTACCTAATCAAAATATTCAAAACACTAAAACTTTTAAAAAATTTGTAGGTTAATATGCAAACTCAGTAAAAGCTGAACAACAAACGACAAACAAAAGGAAGGAACACGCAACAATAACGTTTTCCGTATAAAAAAGTCTTTCTTTAGAATAAAAAATGGGAAGGAATCTTGACAAGCATAAAAAAAAAAATAATAATACAAAAAAGAGTGAAAGGATTCGGAAAAGCATGTAAAAAACTTCTTGAAATATTTACAAACGAAAAAAAAGCAAAACATTACACCAATGATTGTTACGCACAACAAGCTGTTATTTAACACACAGGAGGCCTACATCTACACATGCATCAATGTATGTACGGATATATGTTGTAAACGTTGTTCGTCTTACTCTTGAAAGCTGTAAACTATGTAAACACAATGTTTAACAAAAGCGCTGAAAAGACCTAACGGCGGCATAACGATAAAAACAAAAATGAAAACGGAATAAAATGAAAAAAGCTGGGAAAAAATGGATATAATGGAATAACTGGACTAAAGCCAAACTCCTTTTCCTTTTTTTTATTTTTTTACTCATATACACTTGCGCGCATACAGGAGCAAACCCGAGCATAAGCATAGTTCTAGCATAGTTTTATATGCAGATTTTATTTTTTATCTTTAACTGCTTTTTTTTTTTTTTTAATAAATAGTTGAGTGAAAGTTCGCCGAAAAGCAGACTTTGAAAAATTGCCAAACAAATGCAAAGAGGCGCATAAGAGAAAGAGGCAAAAGAACAGCAGCAACGTTAAAACCTGCATATTTTCCTGAAGCCTTTCAGCTGTAAGGAAATGCAAAATAAGAAGAATAAGAAGGGTCCCGTTTTTTGTGTCTTCTTCCAACTTAAGAATCCTGTTGTCTTTCAAGTTATCTTGTTAAGAATTTCTTTCTTTCTTTTTTTTTCGATTTCTTTTTGTCTATCGGGGTATGTGTGCGCGTGTGCTCTATGAAATGTTGTTGATAAGTTACGCTAATTAACAAAACAAAAAAACAAAAATTATGCTAATTAAAAAGCAGAAATTTTTTTAGCTAAGTTATAATGAATGGAAAACAAGCCCACATAATGGCAGTAGCAGTAACAAAAACAACAACAGCAACTTGTAATAATAATGATAAATAACCGACAAATGGGAAAAGGACCAGAACAATATAAGAATACGTACACATACATTCCTACACACTCGCAACTTACTCTTAAAAGTTTTTAAGTATCCACAATGTCCTTAATATTCGTATTTTTAGCTTAGACAACATTTCATTTCACTAGTTTATCTTAATTCTTTTTTTTTTTTTTCTGCTTAACTTTCTCTTTTTCCACTTCGCGGTACTTCAATATGACTGAACAACTGAGATTAAGAATTTATGAAATGAAATTAAGTCATGTTTTCTCATACAGTTTGGTTTGTTGTGCTTTTATTATCTATTTTTTATAATTTTAAATAAAAGTCCATCATTTAAAATTGTAATGGGACGGAGGACGGATGTAATAAAAATAAAACCTAAAATCTGTGTGGAAAATTTTTTAAACCGACTATGAAAAATTTTCCTCCTTCAATGGTTTTAAATGCTTAATCCTACGGCCGAGAAGGTTCCTCCGTTGAACTTTCCTCTGCTTCAAATTAATATGCACCATAAGAAGACACATTTATGCCGGGCATTTGAATACCTCTTCCGATTTCAATGTACCAAGGTCAAGATTTCGGAGAATTTATTAGGTCATTGAAGTCTCTCTCTTGAAGTCTTTGGGAGATTTATGAGAATTCACACATATTTTAAAGAAAACTACCGCTTAACCTCTTTAAGTAATGTAACGATATTTACGGGGGCTCTGTTCCACTCGAGCGCGCCGAAAGGGAATGCTTTATGAATCAAACATTTTATTTTGTGTTAAGGTACATGCTTAAGACGACAGAAAAAGTTTTAGAAAAACTTAAGAAACAATAGGATAAGCACAGTGTTCAAAAAAAAAAGTGTGTACACACTTCAGTCTTTCTAATTTATTTTTGTGCTTAATATTCATGAGCAGTTTGAGGACGAAAAGGACTTTTATTTTCAGCAATACGAGGCGCCTTCCCAATATCATGGCGATGTGAGAGGTAATCCCAATGAATATCTGTCGAACAGTTGGATTGGGCAATGAGGCATTTTTTTAATCACACAATCTGTGTATACATTGTTTTGGTTACGCCAAACACTGCTTCAACCATATCAGAGAATAATGTTCTGGAACGATTTGCGACCATTTCGATGAAAAGTGCATCGTTTGCGATAATCCTAAACTAGGACGGATTTAGTGAGTGATATCGCAGCAATAAATTAGAAACTTTTTCATCAATAGCCACAAAGTTACTTTCTGGCCTAATAATACTAAATCATTAAACACTACGGCAAAGATATCAAAGAGACTTTTTTTCATTGCGTTGTGATCGATAACGAAAAGTTGGTCCGCAACACAGCGCTCCATATGTTAAGTCCGTCAGATGAACCTTTTGTTAAAATTGGCGTTGATATGCCTGACATCAGTTGTTGGAAATCATTTGTCTGCTTGTCATTTACCTAAACGATATTGTAAATATTCCAAAATGATATCAAAAGATAATTGCGGACCGAGTAACGCTTTAAATGAACAAAAAATTGTTTTCCATGGCAAAGTTGTATTAGCAACATTACGTGTACAACAAAGACGACTTTTCAAAAATTGCCAACAGATAACACCAACAATTTTTATTAATTTCGTTCGAACTTCTTGCAGGATCTTTAAAATGGCATTTTCTACTAAAACGACGAGGCTTCTTTACCAGCAAGGACGGCCGTCAACTTTCCTAACAGAACGCAATAATGTTATGCTCAACATTTCGTAAATGTTTGAAAGCTGGTGTGGTGGTGACGATAGTGGGGCATTTGAAAAATTGTTTTATTCATATCATAAAGCCGCTAAGTAAAGATTGTCGAAATGGAACTTCAGTGCGACCTGTCTAGAAAATATAATCCAGTCTCCTTAGCATTCCAGAAATCTATGAAGAAATATATTACAAAGGAGTTAAAAAACTCAAATACTTTTTTGCAGAACTATTTTTAATATATTTTTACAATTTGGCAGTTCAGGATAAATCGGCTACAGAAGAGTAGTAGACGACCTTAGTATATATTTGCAAATATCATGAAAAGGAAAGAAAAAATTCTAAGAAAGAGAAAAAGCATGTTTCAGCAGAGCATAGAGGAGGAGAGTGATATCTTTCCCTAAGATTCTCTAAACCCCTCGCTTTTATTCCATCTTAGGCCGGTATACTTTTACCGCTTCAACTCTTATTCTCTTACACCCATCTTACACCCCTTCCTTTATTGTTTTACCTTAATTTTTATACTCTTAGCCACTTATCAATGGTACTGGAAGTTAGCACTATTACGAATGTGAAACACAGTAGTTGGGAAGCGAGCATGCTGTAGCATACGTGCATACATCCGCTCTATAAAAGCAAAAGTACACAAAACAAAATTACCACTGGCATAACGGGCCATTAATCCCTTAACCCGTTAACCCGTTAACCACTTAACCTCTCAACCCGGTAATTTCCTTTAACCCCTCAACTTCTTAACACCCCGACGTTCGTACCTTCTTATTTCCTTCACGACTCAATCTCTCAAATGCTCAAGCTCTTAATCCCCGAACGCCTAACTTTGCCTTTTAACCTCTTAGCCAACTTGTTAGCATCTTGTTATCTTAGTCTTATATACTCAACTTTATACACCACTACTTCTTCCCCGCCACAAACCAATTTTCACCATAACTATTTATCTCTTATGGACTTCTTATTATCAACTTGCTTCTCGATTCTCTGAATGGTAGGTAATTTGTGATCCGAAGACACAGAATATTCCGACAAACCGTTTAAGCAATAATATAAAGAAGAAAATCAAACATCGGCATTGTAGATGAGATAACGATTGGAGCGTAACGAAAAACTGTGTCAATTGATTATACCGAATCAATCAAGTCTCTTTAGTTCAATTTAAGAAGAAAACAATCAGAAAGAACTAAAAGCAAAAAACAGTTAGGGACGCGAAGCTTGGCGCGAAATTGGTTGAAGTCTCAAAAAAGTAAATCATAAGCCAGAAGTAATCAATCTCAATATTTGAAATTTACAGTAAGCTACTTATGTATACTCTGTTCTTACAATTCTTGAGTCGTTTGCATAATGTATTATGAAAAATTATTCGCGTAACCCAGGTATGGTAATTTCAAAATCGCTTGTAAAAATCGCTTGTAAAAATCAGCTGCCGCCAGAGTTCGCTGTTCTACATTTGAAAGAACGTGAAAACTGAAGAATCAAGTACAGGCATTATAACTGATTTACATGGTGAAATATCGTTCTCAAAAACATAAAACCGACAATTTTAAAGTCAAATGCACATAAAGATTTACATCAAATATTGAAATTTGAAGCAAATCTGATCTCAATGAGCTGACTTACACTTTGGGAGCTAACAAAAAACTTTACACACTTCAGTTGGTAGGTATCCAAAAGCCAATCTCTGATTTTTTTTATTTTCATTTTTGATTATATTTCTTCGGAAGTCAAAGACAAGGAGCAGAAAATTAAATTTCCTTGTTATAAATGCAAAGTTTTAGTTTATTTCCTCAAGTTTGTTTTCTGCATTTTATCTATTAAATGCACCAAATCATATTGTAGTATTAATACTGGGCTTAAAGAGGTATTTAGTAAAAAAT